>SNQN01002836.1:0-39563 GCA_008642245.1 Bassia scoparia | reverse complement strand
GCTGCTGCCTGCATCTATCTATATCGCATTGTCATTCACATACTGATACACACCGTCACACTTGCTCCATTTTGTTTTAGTCGAATTTGTATCTTATGATGAAATGTTATTCTAGTTTTTGTCATTGGACTCTTCTCATGGCAGGTGCAAACTTATTGTGTGCATTCCTCAGGAGCTGATGTTTATACAGCACATGATTGACAATTTTTAACATGTAAATCTTGTAGAGTTAGAGGCTTAGAGCCTAACCAATGAAATTTTGAAGGTGAAAACATGAATTTTGTACTACTGTGAATTTCGTGTATAAATTTTCTCCTTTTGTGTAATCCTTGCTTAGAAAATCATGAGACTCGAAGTGACACTAAAGTTCTCTTTTCTTTTTATGAACCTAACAAAGAAGTGCTAAATAATTTTAATTTGGTATCAATAAACATTTACATTTAAGAAACATTGCTCGTATTATTTAGGATGAGATACTCGTCGTCTCGAACAAATTAGAAAATGATAATCCCTTCAATAATGTCAAAATTACTAAAAGAGCATTACCTCCATTGAGCCTTCTTATTCCCTAAGTTTGCTCTCACCAAGAAGGAGTAAAATAAAAATGGGACATGGAATGGTACTCTTCTCTTCCCCCGTATCGCGTCTGTTTGAGATTTTGAAGTTTCATTACACACAATAGATGAGCTAGAGAAGTGAGACAAATTCATTCCTTTCATCATAGCAATTTCCTCAAGCATTGGGATGATTGGCTTAAAAAACTCGATCATGGGAAGACATGTTGTCAATATCTTAACATTTTTCTCCGGCTCCTACACCATATGGAACACCGTTGGACTAAGAATCTGCATGCCACAAGACCTAATTAGTTAGTATTACCTCATTAATATAGGGAATAAGTGAAGCGTATTAGGGTCAACATGGGTAACGAAATTACTTCAAGGACTTGAAGGTGCTACTCCATGCATGCGGCCTCAGATCGAGGCTCGTGTAGACCTACAAATACACATCCTCTAAACACCAAAATCATAATAGATGGAAATATTTTAGGAAAATTCTCAATGGTAGGTACGTGTTTTTAACGGTTTTCAGTGGTAGGTACCAATTTTTTTAATCCACAAATAGTATACCTTCTTTGGTTTTGCATCCGTGATTATAAACATGTTTTTGTGCCATTATTTCGTAGATTAGGCTTTAAGTAACATAGTTTAATCAATAGTTAAAGTTACCCTTTACTCGTTTTGCATTGGCGTCTCTCGTGGCTTTTAAAACTTGTCTTCCCCTCTTCTCATGTCGTTCAACAACTTCTCTCTGAAATTTCCGACTCCTCTTTTTCCACTTCCTGTAATTGTTAATTGTTTCGTATTTTGTGAATCAGAATGTTTTGTAAGCAGTGTGTGAATTAGAATTGATTGAATGAATTGCTGAGGCAGTAGTTCAAACAACAGAATGTATTCAAAATATCAGAATTTTATTGAATGTATTACAAATATAGAATTGTTTAAACAATCTAAATAACAGTATAGTGAAAATAAACACATTTTTTTCAAGATACCAAGAGATTACACTACTTCAATGATTCTATTTGCAATTGAAACAATTAACATTACAAACTATTAATCATCCACTTAAAAAATTTGAATTTTTAACAAATGGGATTAATCACACAATCTAGTTCAAAGCATAGCAAAGTAACGCAGTCATTCCATTACTGAGACGAATTCGTCAATCTACTACCAACGCCATTAAAGGGGCAGCCGTAAGACCGACCCTTTTTTAATATCAAGCCAGCCAATTATTGGGTTGATAATGGATTGCAAATGCAGGCAAATTATGAATTATGAATGAAATGAATTGAAGAAAATGGCAGTAAGATGAATAAAGAAGGGAACTGTTCTGGTAGAGAGGAGTGTTGGTATTCGACGATAATGCCGATCAGATAACTCTTTGATTCAAAGCAGTAATGGCGTCTGCTACTTTTCAGAATTTCTGTAAGTCATCTTCTCTCATACTTAGGGAATTAAACTTACTATTGATTAATACCAGGGTTAGTTTTAATTAAACATACTTAACAGCCTAACTACGAAACTTACGGAAAAACCATGTTTATTAATCACGGATGCAAATCAAGAAAAGGTATACTTTTGTGGGATTAAAAAAATTGTCCCTACCATGAGTCACCGTAAAAACGTACCTACCATGGACTTCTCAATATTATTTATTTAATATTTTCTATTTTAGGTCATCTTTCTTAGTAAAATGATTTTTATAGGAATTATTTCTAAAGGTCATTTTATTAAGATTTGTTCATACTCATCTTATTTTTACTTTTCTGAGTTTCGAGTATTTTTTAAATAATTTTTCTGATTTTTTCTATGATTTTTTATAAGTTTGGCGAATGATTTCAAAAACAAATATTTAGAAATTTGTTAAGTGAAATATGAAAATTCGGGAATGAATCCGAAATAGATTCTAGAAGATTATCTTATCTTCTCAAGAAGCAAAATCATCTAGGATATTCTCGGACATAGTTAGATCCGAATAATACAATGCAAATTCCCGACAAAAGATAGATAGAGAGAAAAGCGTATACGCCAAACTGACGTGGCAGCACGTCAGTACAAGCATATATAAAATGGTGGCCACCGTATATCGCATGTATGGCGTATATGATTGGTCCAAAGGCCGTATATCGTTTGTTTGAGCGTATATACGAGGCTCTTTACTATCTATCTTCTCATATACGCCTATAAATACATGCTCCTCGGTAATTAATCAACACAACGAAAACCAATTTTGTCAACGGAAAAGTTTGTACTACGTTCAATTTCAAGCCTCAAAATTCTCTACGTCAAATCTCAATCAATAACAAAACATTCACAAAATCAAAAGTCACTCGATTCGTCACAACTTCAGAGTCTGTATCTTTTTGCGGATTTGGTAAATTTGAGGCTATTCCTCTAATTCTCTTTTTTTTATTATTAATCTTGATCAATATAATACTTTGAGTTGTATTTGATTCGCTAGCTTTTGGTTTTCAAACATGTAACTCATGTTATTTCAATCGTTTGTTTTTCCATCGTAATGTGCTTTGAATTGGTTGTTGTCAATGCTAAAAATTCTTTTGTTGTGATAAGCCGATTCGTTCGGGGGAAGCAAGTTTGATTCTAATTTTACCTTTGTTTTTCTTTTGTTTTGATAGTGATACAAGGTGAGTAAATTCGCGTATGTTGTTTGATTTCCATAAATATTAGAATTCTTCGTTTTTTTTTTTGTGCGTATGACTCTTATGATGCTTAAAGCAAAACGCGCAATTTGCTTGAATCACATTAATTGAGATTAATTAAGACGACCGGATTTTAGGCACCTATTAATTTGATTAATTTGAGTGGTCACATTGTTAGGATAGGTTAACGATGCATGTATAATAGAAACCACATTTTGTAGAATTTTAAGTTAATAGGATTTTAAGATCAAATCGATGGCTTTTGAATTCAATATATGATTCGTGGAACTACAATGAGACGCGGTAGAGGCCGTTACATGCGGGCGGATTCGGTCAAAGATCTGGTCCGTACCATGTTCTGAAGCACCACAATACTCTGGTTACTGGACCTCACAATGTGGGCCATTATTTGGCACAATATTTCGTTCGTGCGTCGTGTTAACCTGTATAGGTATGGTGGCGATTCCTCTGTCGACAACACCCAACATGCATTCACATGCGGATTCACTGTTTAATTTCATGACATTGAACTGAGATCACCCTTAAAGGAGTGAAGCATCTACGAAGGCATAAATAGTATACGTGTTTCAATCCTTTAAGAATGAAAACATAAGTAAACTTCATAAGAAATTAGATTGGTGAAGATTTAAGAAATTAAATGGACTATAAACAGCAACAGAGCGAGTGGTGTGAGTGGTGACGCGACATGACTTGTGAAGGCAAAGCGAAGTGTGCTGAGGAGGAGGAGTTTTTTGAGGCGAAATTGGGGGTGAGTTTAACTGACTTTGTGAAATTGGAATGATTTGTGTAGGGTTAGAATTTCGAAAAAAGAATGTCACTTTCATATATTTTGGGCTATTCACTCTTTTTGGGGGCCCCCCCCCCTCATTACATGTGTCAATGTCATTACAAATTATAATCGTAAACTAAAAATCCAGTGCTAGTTAATCGGTTACCGTCAATTACAAAACTGAATGGTGTTGGGTACCAATACAGGAATTAGTATCCGTTAAGTACCGGCCTATAAATTCTATGTCGGAGTTGAAATGGACATATCAATTTCAGTTTTGAACCCCAGTTCAAGTAACTAGACCGTACCACACTGTTTTTGTTATACTTGACTCAACATGGTGGCCATGGTGGTTGAGTGATGAAAATCTAGAGCGGACAGTGGATTAGCAAACAAAATATATAAGGGTAGTTGTTTTGACAAAATAATCTGTAGTTGTTTTCAAAAGTGACAAAAATAGTAGTATCAATTTTGCCCTTTTTTTTTTAAGAGGCTCAATTCATCTGTCGATATGCCTTGGGACCTCAGGAGAGGCCAGAGAACTCTACCAAGGCAAGCACATGTAGGTTGGCTATTAGCGGGCTAACTTGGTTTAGCTTACGTGCTTTACTTTGATAGTATTTATGCGCTTTTGCCCTACTATTGACAACTATTGCCACTGCTGCTATAATACAACACCAAGGCCCCTCGGTGCCGCTTTCGAACCTCATTGCACCAGGTCTACCTCTAACAAATTAAAGCTCTATTTGTACTACCTCATGGTAAACTATTACCACAAAATTTTAATACCTTAGATTAATGAAGAAACACCCCAAAAGAGTGATATCTTTTGGAGTTAATTATACATGGACAAACATAGTAATTGAAATTGAAACTATGAAGCATCAATTAACTTCAATGATAATTATTTATGCATAATTATTTATGCATGAATGAAAGATTTTTAGGAATCACAACTACAATTATTTTCATAGTAATTTAATTAATATTGTACTATATATTACTCCATATATTTGAACATAAACTTCAGAATCGCAATTGAGTTTACATCATTACCAGGTTTTAAAGACTAACTAGTAAAAATACAACATAGAGTTTTACAATTGCTTACACTACTATTCACTTGATAACACAGAATAACTTCCATTTACTTCTACACAACATATATTTCAACAAAAGAGAGCTAACATAGCTAAAGCAACTTCAAATGTATGCAACATCGCGCAATTCTTTTTAGGGCAGCAATTGCTCATTCGCATAGGTACACTGTCATATTGGATAATGGCTTGACAAATCCTTGTGAAGGCTGATCTTGCAAAACATCAGGCCTAAGCTCGGAACCCATCATGTTCCAACCCGGTAAGGCCATCGCATGTAGTGACCGTCCATGTAGAGGGCAGCAGGATTGTGGGGTGAAGGCATCATCCACACATAAACTGCATGTCTTCAGATGGCTTCCAGTGCTTTTCCTTTGATTTTATGAACCAGTTGTTGATCTGTTTTTTGGTCTAATCAGTTGCTCAGCAACGCCACTTCTCGATTCCTAGATTTTACATACATTGTCATCATCAGAATATATATATCTATAGCACTAAAAAAAGAAAGACACACCGAGCTCTGCTCTTGCTCCGCTGCTTGCATCGGAAACAGGCCTAGATTGTAGGACTTGAAACCGAATGATGGAGGTGGTGCAATCAATTAACAAATAACACTAGGATTTTCACACGTTACAACCGAGCTAATTAAAAGGAGAGTTTAAGGGAAGCAGAGTTAGATTGAATAAAACTTACAGAAGGATACAGGCCATTTGTAGTGCAACTCCACACTGAGGAGCTTTTGCGAGGCCTCTTTCGGGAGCTTCCCTTTCTTCTTTTTCTTGGAAGCTTCTTGCTTGAGCTGCTCAGTAGCCGACTGATACTTCTTCAGAAGGTGGTTCTCATCTCGGTCCTCAGCAACGAGATCGATTTCAGTAGTTCTGTTTCGCTCCCATGTTTTCTTGAATCTCCTCCGACGATCCAACCCCCTCAGACTTATCATCTAACTTCATGTTCAACTAATAATCAAACACATCACTTGTCAGCATGCATAACGATCAAACATATAATAACATGCACAAATTTGATTGTTTAAATTTGAATCATTTAGTTTTCGAATACAGATTTGCCATAACAATGACCAGTAACATAGTCAGACAGTTTACATGCGAAAGAAACAAAGTCTTACTTAATACAATGGTTTTTTTCAATCGCTTGATTTTGCAACCGAAACCAATAGAGGGTGATAGGTTGAAAGTTAACAGTTTAAACCAAATTGTGCTCGTTCAAAATAATTGTAATCAGAATTTTAAAGCTGCTTAAGAACAGATTGTACATTAAGCTCCTAGTTATTTCTTTGACTTTCAGGAATATCATGTTTGTTGTGTTATAATACCTCTCTTTTTCCGTCAATGAAAGACCCTTTTAGACTTGAAAGTGTCGACAGCTCACAAGCTCCCATACCTACGCGAATTAATTCACTAGAAAGGGGAGACGGGAAGAGTTTAAACCTCCTCTGGTCACGTTGATCTGATCTACATGTTTTATTTTCGTCAAGTTCCCCTAGATGGGATTGAGTTCACATATTGTTGAAGATGCATGTCCCTCTGCATCTCAGGATTCTCACATACTCTAATCCTCATCAAAGAAATTTATAGTAAGAGGTATCGGTAGAGGCAATAACAAAGGCTACGAGTTACGGACAGAAGGATGTCCTTGAATCTCTGATTACATTTAAAACTTCATCCAACTCAACGTTCTTAATTTTACTATTTACTCACAATTTTTACTTACATACAAACTTGTAAGGAGTTGTACGCTCATTGTGCACGTCATGTAGTACTTTAACTTATATCTCGCTAGCTAAACATGTTGAGCACTAGATCATCAATAGTGTTTAGCTAGTTACGTCATAACTCGTAAGTTAGTATGTATCAACACGTCTAGGTAGGAAGGGTGGTCGGATTGATCCGGTGAGACCCAAAGTATGAAGTATAAGATAAGATATTGAGGAAAATATAAATAAACTCTAACAAACTTAGCTAAGAAAAAGCTATGTAATTTCAGGGCTAGATAGTTATACTTTCATAATGCATCTTCTCCGATGTTATATTGTCTCTAAAAAACATTGTATATTTGGTTCTGACCAAGCATGCAGCATGCCATCGACAATGAAACACGAAAGACAATGTAGCTTGCCTGAATCGTATTATGAGCAACCAGTCTGTGTTTGCCACCGCCAAATTTAACATCAACTCTTTCCCAGCTAACTGTTGTCAGCCCCTTGATCATTTCTTCCATCATTTCTGTGACAAACACACCCATAAAAAGTAAAAAACATGAATAAAATGATCAAATGAAAGTACTCAAAAAATTATTGACTAATTTCGGAAATCCATTGTAAAGACATCCCTCTAYTAGAGGTTGCTGGTGCTATGACCCATCATWTATTCATTTCAATTAAGGATTATACATTTCATTTTGAGCAATTAAGGAAACAAACCTCGAGTTCTCATTTTTTTCCACCCARTCAACATGAACCCCAAAGTGTAGTGTCGTCGTTGAGGGACAACAACTACTCCTGTATCCTCATTTACAATATGTCGATAGTTGCTGTTTCTTTGAATATGTCTCCTCTGTAAACAAAGAATAYCTTGATTAAAATGTGATATTGATATATGACATCCCTTTTGATATATGATTGACTTTTACAGAAGTAAAAAATGCATTTCATTCGGCAATCTAACCTTTGGGAGTTCACTTTCATATCGAAGTGAAGATGTGCACCATCCAACAAGCTCTTTAGGTAGAATCAAGGTTTTCAYAGAATTCCGTCCAATGCTATACATTACTCGTATTATTAWAATCAACGCTTAAATTCACAAGAATATGCAATCAACAATTCCTAAGTTATCTAATTATCCAAAAAACTAWCATGATATACATTTAAGATATTTGCATGAGAACAAAGTAGAAATGTAGTCAAGAAAAAAAAATGATTGCAAAAACAAAAGGATACGATCAAAACACATATTTGCATAAGCAACACGGCGCTTGAAAGATTGTAGTGCAGATCTGACAGAACATTATTGATTAATCAGTTAAAGGGCAGCAAAGTTATTATTAAATGACAAATTTCGTAGGCAGGAAGGCTTAATAACAGAATGAAGAAAAAGAAATGAAAGGTCTTACATAAACGGAAGACCGTCACAATTATTTGCCATTCTAAGGAGAAGAGGAGGATTTTCTTTCTCTTTGTCTGTCAGAAACAGATGCCTCCCTGTTCTCCCAAGAAACCATGCTGCTTGGCGTGCTACTAATTCTAATGTGTGGAAGCCACAGAACATGGGAACCTGGAAACGAGAGCAAAACAAACTAAGGTTCATCCCCTCTTTGGACCTATGTAACAACTTTAGTGATCATGATGATGAGATTGATGAATAAAGAATACCTGATTATGTCCCCTTGAACCAAGATGTGGTGTTGCGAATGTAATAAAATTCACCGGTTCCAACCCAGCAACCTTACCGATATAGTTTTCTTCTGGTAATACTTTTGCACATCCATTACTAACTGTTTCTCCATCTACTTTCGCTAATCTATTCAAATAATTACCTCCATAAAGCAGGGCGATTGCATATCTTGCAATCAAACCCCCTAAAGAATGACCTATGAATGAAATCTTAGATAGGGCTGGATAACGCTGTACAACTGATATCACCTGCAATCAGATAGTTTCAGAGGCCTTATTAGATTATTTCTGCACGATAAAGTTCAACCCCACAAAAAGATGGAAGTATCATTCAACAAATTAATCTGTAAAATATTCCACCCTGCTTAAGTTATATGAAATAATACCTTAGGTTTCAAATAATTTATGAACTATCAAAAACCGAAGAAAATTACTGTGCAATTTGTTTGGCAATAATAGAACATTATGTAAAGAGTGCTGTCAGCATACTGTGTGAGGCTTCATACTAGTAGTTTTCGACTTTTAGCAGCTAAACGGTCAACAGCTTTAGTAACTATATGGCGCAAATTGATACAAATGTACATCAACAATAATATTACTTCATCTTTTCACAGGTACTACATCTTTTCACAGGTACTACAAGTGCGAGAACAGATATGCCTTCAATTAATACTTCATCTTTTCACACATAAGCAGAAACAAATTTGGTAGGGAGATGATCAACTCGAGTTACAACAATTACTAACCTCATCTGCTAACCGTTCTCCCATCACGTCAATTCCATCAAATGTTAAGGTCGAAGTATTTCTTTCACTGCCTGTACATTGCAMATAAACAAACAAGGATAAGAATGGATTGATTAACTAGTTGAATTGCTGCCACAATTCACCGGGTAGTTCCCACRTGCCATGATGACATACTAGTAATTACTAATTAGKATTTTTAGTTTACAATATTTGCAGGGAAATATGAACAGATTGAACACAAAATAGAGTGTAAGAGATGGGTAAAAGCCTCAAACCTAAGGATTAGAGTATCCAAATCTTACAGTGAACTATAACTTCTCGAGGATATGCCTTGAGAAACTGCTTTGCAGCATATCTCCAATCTTCTGCACTGCATAAAACATCAAATAACATTAGTAAATTATAACAAGCGTCAATAACCATTCAACCATAGGTTATATAGCAAGTGAAGCCAAGTGGCATGATACAGGTCCAAGTGAAATCATAGGTTATATACAGTATGATTACAACACAACAATTAGCAATTAGAGTGATTCACTTCAATCATTAATAGCAGCAAACACAAGATTGTGGCACGAATAGTTATCACTTTTCAGGGTGCCTCAATACAAACTTAGACCTCAAGTGGAAGGCTAACATTACAGAACGGGTCGTACAGGATAATCAAAACAGATAATCCAACTGTGAAGTGGAGGGAGTACTAACTACAAAGTAGTAAGACATAATACTATATTCCGGACCATCAACTAAGACAACTTTTGATCATAGATTCTGAATATGATAACGAAAAAATGTAGACCCTTAAATCCAACTTGTGACAACACATACATTCAGTTAGCCACTCACATATGGGTAATTCAACAGCTCAATAGACAACCGTCAAGGAGGTTACTAAATTCTACACGACTTGTCTACGCTTCACATTAGCGACATGCTTAGCATAAAGACTTGTACGCAATGCACAAGGATCCTCATATCCTGCTAATTGCTATTGCAGGGTTTGAGAAAGGTTTAGTCATATGGAAAGCCTTTCCCTCATTTACATATAGAGAGGTTGATTTTAGGGATTGAACCCTTGATGGGCGTTATATATGAAAATCCGTATCATGCTTTCATGAGCATTGTATTTATTCCTCCAATCCCTTAAAATGTCCCACACTATTCACATTTGATTCCATATGCTCCCACCAAAAATGTCCTACACTCTATTCTCAAAACCTAAAAAGATATTTTAAAAATCCTAAGCTTAAAAAAAGTAGTAAATCACAAAAATATCCTAAATTAAACACTCTAGTAGAAGAGTGGATAGTTTAAGTGATTAAAGCTTCATCCTAATTAAAGAAACTTGGATCGATTTTCACCCGCCCTCTGTGGCTATGAACAAAAGATCGTAAAATGCTAAAAAATCTTCAATGCTAATCCAACACCACAATATACAATCACAAGTTCACAACTACTAAATAAAGCAGCAAAAATACATGGCTAGCATAAAATTGCATATAACATAAAGGATAAGTGCAGTCAGCTCCAAACACATTACAGTAATTACACTGTTTATATCGCACCAAATCACAAGAACAAGAAGAACAAAATATTACCGTTACATTACACCTTAAATCCTTAATGAAAGATTAATTAAACCAATGAATCATACTAGTATATATAGAAAACATGATATTGGACTGACCTGCCAATTATACCATTAACCATGATGATCAATGGTAGGACATGGATCTTCCCCTGCAGCACGAGACACCATATCAACACTCCATCTTGTGCTTCTCATCAATTGTCGGAATTCCGAATCTAATCTCAACACCCAAATCTCGAAACTTTATCATTGACTTGGATTTCCTTTCTTTCTGTGTAGTAGTATTACCCTGGTCCTGACAAACACTGGATTCTTCCTCTGTTTTCATTCCCATTTCAACAACAAGCCGCCATTTTATAAATTTTTAAGTTACGAGAATGAATGAAGTGGGTTAGATTCTGGTCTTATATGTGAGAATGCTGTGTTTGGGAAGAAAATAGATGTACAAAAATGAGCTCATTTTTTGAATAATTCTAACTCTGGAAATGAAATATTAGTAGTTAATTGAGTTGAGTTTTAAAAAAATGTGAAAATGATTGGGTGCTTACACCATTACGGATTAGTTTAATCTTATTCCAACATAGACGACCAACTCTAGAGTCTGAATAAGAAGAGAGTTCATGCAGAGGAAATGACAATTATGGCTTTTGGTTGCACGATCATGGGTGACTGGGGACTTGACCTGAAGGGTAAAGTTGTAAATTAGTGAAGACGGGAAGATGGAAAAGAGTCAGGATTCTAGAAGGAGGTGTTGAAGATTGAAGAAGAGGGAAAGGGAAAGAACTAGGGAATATGAGAGAGGAGAAAGGAAAAACAATATAATGTACTGTCAGAATT
The DNA here is from genome assembly GCA_008642245.1 of Bassia scoparia. Classification (NCBI taxonomy): domain Eukaryota; kingdom Viridiplantae; phylum Streptophyta; class Magnoliopsida; order Caryophyllales; family Amaranthaceae; genus Bassia; species Bassia scoparia. Next base: position 27,867 of record SNQN01002836.1, on the reverse strand, counting down.
TTAATTATATCATTACTAGACAGCAACCTCTATTGGCCTTTTTTTCCTCTTAAATGTCCCTCCCACTCCCCTATTTTAGATGCATATAAATAAAAAATGAAAATAAAATAAATTAATAATTGTGAAAGTTATAAATGTCTTTGAAATATAATTTTAACTCTAAATTTTGAATATTTTATTTTTTGACTGAAAGTCAAGTTTACATTTGGATGATTTAAAATTTATTTATAACCGAACATTTATCGGGGAATACTACTACTATAGCACAAACCTACACCCCAAGAGTCACCTAATGTTTAAGTTAATCATATATAAACCTTACAAACTTTATTGATTTAAAATGTAATGTTTTCATGAATTTTATTTTAAAAACAATTACATAAATCGTGCATCGTGCATCGCACCGGGGCTAATCTAGTAATTTAATATGACACGCAACTTTAGTTTGCGCTTTTGTTTGTCAAAGCTATTTCATCGGAGGAGAGGAGGTGGAAGGTGTTTTTGGACGGTGATTCCTTTCTTGTCATTAATTATGCAAGTATTCACTGTTTGGCTTTTAATATGACTATGATTAAAGTTTAAAACTTCTCTAAACAAACAAGCAATTGTTATTTGACATTCTATGGCTCATATGTCCAAATCCAATATTTGGCTCAAGTAGTGATTAGGGTCCTAATTTCTGCACAAAATTTTTTGAGTATTGACAGTGGGATGTGCTGTAGGGTATTGTTTTTTTGACAAGTGGGATAAAAGCGGTCACCCCCTTAGTCCAAACTAAAGTTGACACAATGAAAAGGAAACACAAACATTATGGACATTATTTAAAGAACCCTAATACTATTCTTAAAACATCTATTAACCTAGATCGCCTGGATTGTATCCTTGTCAAGACCTTGGAAAGTGACATGCAGAATGTTATCGGTGATAAGTGAGGTTGCRGTCTGCTGAACCACCAGTAGCTCCCGAACCAAAGTGGTCTCCTCATTGCTTATAGTCTCCGCTTGGTTGGTGATATGACCTTTGCTTAGCACCACTGTCTGAAGCCAATCTTTCCTCWCAGCCCTCAGGCCAGACCGTTCCCTAATCCTCTTCCAATGGAAGACATCTGTCACTCTTAGTTGACAATCCCCGTTTCCGATGTAGTTCCTCGACTTTACGTTCCTCTCAAAACCTGGTGGTTCCTTGTCCTTAGGGCTGTTCAAAACTGGATACCGGAAATTATCTGATCCGAATTTTCGGAAATCTGTTTTTTGGATTCGATTCCGGTTCGAATTAATCAGGATATCCGAAAAAATCGGATCGGAAAGCCGGATATCTGAATCCGATTTTGAAGAATATTAAAAACAGAATCGTTCTTATAGAAAAAACAGAATATTAAAACCGGATCACGAATCGTTCTTATAGAAAAAAAACAGAATATAAATAATACACAATATTACAAAACAGATTTAACAAATAATGCAGAATATTAAAAACAGATATTCATACATAAAACCGATTTATACATAAATTCATACATAAAAAAAACAAAACAGAACAGATTTATACAAAACAAAACAAATCAGATTTATAATTTAATACAAAACAAAACAAATTAGAAACGAACGACGATGATATAAAAAAACAGAATATAAATTCATAAATTCATAAGAAAAAATAGTCTTATCGATGCGCAGATCCGAAATAAGTCATGCCCTCTTCAGAAGAAGTTGAACTCCATGCTCAGGTTCAATAATTAGTCTAAATGCAGGGCTGTACTGATACGCTGGTGAAAGCGAAAGGGTAAACTTGGACAAAACGAGAGACAGAATCACTTTGAGTTCAATCATGGCCACATTTTGACCAAGACATACACAAGCTCCAAACCCGAAAGGCATGTAAGCTTGTGGGGTTTTGCACGAATGAACGGRGATGATGAACGGAGATGTTAGAGCCGCAGAGGGGAGCAGACGATGGCGATGATGAACGYAGGGGAAGAGCCGACGAGCAGCACTGCAGAGGGGAAGAGCATGGGCGAGTGCCGAGCAGCGAGGTGAGTGGTGAGTTGGTGACTGATGAAGTGATGAGGTGAGAGGAGAGCTAGAGTTAGGGTTTTGTTTGTTGATAAATTGAAATCGCAATTCWCAAAWCAGAAAGTTTGATAAGCCCAAATTGAAATCACTTAAATCAGAATGTGAATTGGGCTTTAAGAGTTAAGACCAACTGCCCAAACCAGTTTCTAATTGAATTGGGCTTTAAGAGTTAAGACCAACAACCCAAATAGCCTAATAATTCGTAAAACCGGATATCCGAATTGTATTAATATTATTTCGGATACAGTCTGGTTTCCGAATTTAAAAACCGGGTATCCGGTCCGGTTTTTCCGAATTTTAAAAAAGCGGATCGAAAGTCTGAATTTTCTGAAATTTCTGCACATCCCTATTTGTCCTCCTCCTGTGTTTTAGCCTTCCCAATTTTCCTCATTCCTCTCATCCGAGAAGTCGTCTTGACCTCCGCAAATGTCAAAATGCGTTCAAGAGAGATCCCGTCGCTGTTGAAAACAACCCTGTTTCGCTCCAACCAAATTCCGTACAAAATGGTTACGAAATAGTGGGCGGAGTTGAAGCTAGACATGTCAATGCTCCCTAGTCCTTTTTGTATCCATGTTTAATAAAGTTTATCCAATTGTACGCCCAGCGACCCAAAGGTATGTGAACAGAATTACTGAAATCCGAAATCCGAATATTCGATCCGCATCCGATCCAATTTTTTGGATATCCGTTTCGAAATTTGATTTCGGATCGGATATCCGATTTGAAAATTCGGATATCGGATACCAATTCGGTATTGATTTTTAAATTTCGGATATCCATATCCGAAAAAATCGAATATCGGATTTCGGAATCCGGGGAATCGGATATCCGATATTTTATCCGAAAATATTATTTCTTTTCATGAAAATTTAATATTTTTTATATATTTCCATAATTTTTTAAAAATATATTACTCAAAATCGGATATCGGTATCCGTAGTATCCGATCTGAAATTTTAGGATATCGGATATCCGAAACATTTCGGATCGAGTACGGATATCAGATATCAGATATCTCGATCGTGTCAGGCCTACCACTTGACTCACCAACTGACACCTCTACCACGTTTATGGTAGATTTTTGGACATTAGTAGTTTTGTCTTAACCCATCTTGAGCCCGGTACCCTCTTCAATACAAAGATGTATACCCAATTACTCTAGGGTAGGGATGCAAACGGACGGGGCGGAGCGAATATTGCAATTCCTATCCCCATCCCCACGTACTTATGGAATCCCCATCCCGTACCCATCCCTGCGGTGGGTATTTCTTTATCCCCATCCCCGCCCCGGCGGGCATATATAGAACTATCCCTACCCATGACCCAGGGTGCGTCTCCATACCCACCTCATATCCGTATTCCGCCGCCCGCTACCCGCCAAATCCTCACCAAAGACCCACGTGAAATCCCCACATCAAATAGCAAAGCCCAAGATATGATAAGGCCCAATATGCAATATTGTTATATACAAAATGTTATTTAAAATCATTATCTTTTATTCTACTTTATACAAAATTTCAATTATTCAGCAAAAAATAATAATTCAATTATTAGTTTTAAAATGGCGGGGCGGGCGGGACGGGCAGGGCGGGACGGGCGGGGGATGGGGCGGAGGTAGCCAAAAAAACCATCCCCATCCCCGCGTGGGTACAATTTCATCCTATCCCCGCCCATCCACCGTCAAAGTTGAATTCATTGGGGCGGGGATGGGCGGGTCTCCTACTTGACCACCACTTGCATCCCTACTCCAGGGTCATTTCCTTTTTCTTATGGTTAGAGCATTTTTAGTTTCTCTCCAAGATGGTGGTAAATTATCAATGATATATGCAACCACAATGGCCTCATCCATCACCATTCCATGTGATTTAATTTGTTCAAAATGTGATGAATTTCATGGAAGTATTCCATAATAGGCTGATCATTAGTCATCTTAAAAAGATTAAAATTACTAACAAGGAATTTCCTACTTGAAGCATCCTCGGAAATGTATTTGGCCTCCAAAGAATCCCAAAGCGCCTTTGCATTCTCCGCATTTTGATAGAGATCAAACAAGGAATCAGAAAGAGCATTGAGGATATGACCACGACAAACATAGTCATAACCTTATCATGTTGTGTTCTCTAGGAAAATCATATACAACTAAATTGTAGTAAATGAATGCTAAAGATATAATCTTATTACATACTATACTAATCCAGTAAATGAATGCTAATCAATTATCAATCAAAAAATCAATGTTAAATTATTAGAAATTGACGAAGATTATTAATGCTAACACTCCTAATACTGAATTACAACAACAAAATTCAGTTTTGAGCTAAAGTTTTGTCTTTTCACATGATCCTATTCCTATTCCTAAACATTACAATGAATTGAAAAAGTGGGCTCCATAATACGAACATTGATAGTTGATTGAATTAATTTTCTCCCCATGATATGGGATTGCATCACATAGTAGAAAAATAAGGGAAAGATGGTTTAATGAAAATAGGAGAAAGCAAGGGAAATGGGAATGTAAGGTTGAATGAGAAGTGACGCTCTTATAAAGTTACGTTTGAAATTGGTAAGGCGGGTTTTTTTTGGCCTTTTTTTAAACTATTTTGGGCTATGAAGATAGAATTTGGTAACCCATTTTACTGATTTTGGGCGACGAAAGAAGAAATTTGTTGCACCAAACCAAACTTGGGCGACGACTTTTAAAACTTGTTGCCCAAAAGTATGAACATGACAATTTGGGAATTTGAAATTTGGGAATGCAAGATTTTATCCACCTTTTTTTAACTATTTTGGGCGACGAAAGAAAAAATTTGCTGCACAAAACTAAGTCAAAGGATGACTTTTAAAAAAGTTAGATATTCTTTACAACCCATGCGATTCCATTGAAAAGTAATCCATCCATTTTTCAAAGAAATAAGTATGTTTTGTTCAATTTATTTTCCATATTTGTTCATAAGTTCACACATATTATGCTKATGCACATATARAAAATATATAATATAGGAAAATAATATCTTTGGGCTATGCACAAGGTACCTAAAATGGAAAGATAAAAATTAAATCAAACATTTATGACATTAATTACTCCCTCTGTTCCACTAAATTCATTTCATAAGGAAACCATCGTTATTCATTAGTAGTGAAAATATTTTAAATTTTTGTTAACATATAAAAATGAATATAGTCAAGTGGGGTCTTGTTAAAATCTTATTAACAAGTTATTTATTAAAATCCAATTTTAATAACTTTTACTCATATACAATTAAAGATACTTCCTCCGTATCGTTTTAATTGCAACAAATACCATATTTAGAAWTAGGCAAAATTGGCCACAACATRACAGACTTGGGGGGAAGGTGTACAAAACAGCACCAACTTGATCATGTGCACATAACAGCACCAACTTGAAGCTCGGGTGCAATGCATAGCATAAATGACATATTTTATAAGTAATTTAGTTTCAAATTGGTGTACCCGAGGTTCAAGTTGGTATTGCCATGTGCCCACAAATTCAAMTTTATGCTATGTATTGCACCTGAGCTCCAAGTTGATGCTGTTATGTGCACCCGATCAAATTGGTGTTGTTTTATGCACCTCGCACCAAGTTCATGCTGTTGTGGCCAATTTTGCCTTAGAAATATCATATTAATTGCAACAAACTCAAACTTTCTATTTTGGGTTAAAAATTATATTGAAATTACTTTGTTTTTGCTTGGTTTACCCAAAAAACCATGTGATGGGTTTTTTGTCAATGGGGTCACTATCTCTCTCATATTATTCATTCTTTAAGTCATCAGCAATATAATTAGGAAAAATTGATAAGTAAGAATCCCACCTTTTGGTGGTGATTCTCAATATACACTTGGGCTTATTTTAATATTAATCTAATTAAACCAATATTCTTAATTGGACTTTTACATGAAAGTGTTTTCCTTTTATTTCAATTAATCCTCTCTCAATTCCTTTCTCCATTCCTCCAAACACCACTCAACGTCTCACCATTTCCCCCTCTGCGACACCTGAGCCCCCATGTTGCCTCTAAAGCACAACGCACCATTTTCGCACGCGCAACTATAATAGACTACATAACCAAAACTCAACGATGCCTCTATTTTCGTCGGGGAACTTCTGTCGAACGGTAGATAATATTGGGGGTTCATTTAATTGGGTTTAAAGAACCAAATGTGATACTGAGCTTGGATTGAAATGTTTTTCGTCGGTTGTAAAGTGGTTGTTGTTTGGTTTTGGAGTGATTAATTCTTTTTTGAACAATTTCTCAGGTTGTCTCGGTGATATGTATCTTGGCGCAAAATTAAGGAATTCGATTGAAAGTTGTTGATGGGGTGCAACCTTTCGTATAATGATTAAGTTAATTATATTAGTTTACAAATTAAAATTGCTGTAGGAATTAGATTAACTCAATTTGAATTCCTTTTTGTTTTTAGAAATTTCGTTGTTTGGATTTTAATTTGCAGTAGTTTGATTCTGTCTTAGTTTTGGTGGGTTGGTTTTTTGAGAGTGTGGGGGTTTGGCGAGTGGCAAGCTGTTGTTGAGGTGGCCACTGGAAGAGAGCAGTAGCGGTACGGTGGTGGGCGGTGACGCAAGTGGTGTTGTGTTGATGCGTTGTGGAGGTCGTGGTGGTTGGTGTTATGTTATTAGGACGTACATTGGATGGCTGGATTGACTTTGCAAGTCAATTCAAATCAAAAATATTGGACTTGATTTTGAGTGAGTCCGATCCAATATTGTTTGAGTCTGATCCAGTCCAATCCAATTAAATTTTCTAAAGTCGATCAATCCAATCGATCCATTTTTCAAGATTTTTATTTTCTAAAAATTTTAATGCAATGAAATAATAATTATACTCCCTGTTCGTATTATTGAAACAGTTTCCATAAATGGTTGTTACATATTATCTTTGAAACAACAATTCCAGTCATTTTCTTTCCATTTTTTAGTAACTTTTCCTATTTTATTCACTTTTCCAATATTTTCTCTCTCTTACTTTTTCCTAATCTTCCCAACTATTATTTTATTCATTTCCTCTCTCTTATTTTTTCCTAATTTATACAACATTTTCATTTTTATTCATTCTCTCTCTTACTTTATTCTAATCATATACCCTTATTACATTACAATTTTTGGCTAGAAAATCCCCTAGTCAATTGTTTCAAGTAATACGTACCGGAGGGAAGTATTCGTTAACATCATATAATATAAATAAATCATATAAAAAAGGAACATGCTAAAAAGCATTAATATATGCGTACCATATGTAATTACACTACAAGTACTCTAGTTAATTAAAAATAGACAAGCCTGAGATGGTCAATGTTGCATTAATTCAAAGAAACAAATAATACTAAATAAATTATAACAAAACATAGTTACAGTATTTTCTTCTTCAGACTACATTTGAGTGTTTTAACTTTTCCATATAAACAATTACCGAGTATATAAATATAAAATATATATAAATATAAATATAATGGATATAATTTGGACTTATTTTTGGACTTGTTTGGACTCCAGTAAGAGTGAGTCCAAGTCTAAGTCGAAAAATTGGATTTTGAAATTGATTGATTCGAGTCTGATCCAATGATCGTAAAAGTAAATCGCAGTCCGAGAATTTGACTAGATTGGATTGAGCTTTGGACTTTCAAACAATTTAAACAGCCCTCATGTTGATGTTGAGGTAGATGGGGGTGATGGTGAGAGGTGTTTGTTTTTTTTAATTTTTTTATTTTTTTAAATCTAACAATTAGAATAGGACACGTGGCATGGTAACTATTTAACTGTTATCAACATAGTAAAAGGTCAGACAATTTTAAGAAGATTAAGAGTTATTTAGGGTTCAATTAAAAATTAGCTTACTTGGGATTATTTTCAGAAGACCCACCAAAAAAAGCCATGGACTAATATCATTTACGTCTTTTGCATAGGTGGCGCGCGATCTCCTCTTTGTTGCAATTAAAAGATAACGAGGGAAAGTATTAACTTGTAAATTGTGCTTAAACGTGTAATTAAAGTATTTGAATATTCGTTTTTGTTTACTCGAATTTGTTCCTCATAAGAAATGTATTAAATTTCTCCATTAGGTTACTACATTTTTTTGTGTATCATTCCAGTTTACCTTTTTGGGTATATGGATTTATTCAGGGATAGTTTCAAGTTGTTAGGTTTTTCAATCTCTCCAATTGTTGTACGGAGTACAAAAGAATCGAACACGCATTCTCCTATAAGGTGCAATCCAATTAACGTTGCACTAACAATCAATTATTCAAGTTTACGTATAAATGACCTATAATTTACTATTCTCCGTACTATATAACTGCTTACTTTGTTGCTAATATAATTCGTTTCTTCATTAGTTAAATCAAAACGATATAATTCTTTCTTGTAAAGTACATCAGTTATTTGCAAATTCTATTATGAATCAAATAGTGTTTTTCAATACTTATGCATATATTATAAAATAGAGTGATCACAGGTTAGAACAAATTGTTTGATGAGAGTGAGAAATGCTAGTGGTTAAGCTTTCGTCCAGGTTTCAAATGATTCTGTGATCGATTCTCACGCCGTCATTGTTGGTCTCTTAACACAAAAAAACTGCTTTTTCAGTCAATAATAATGACTTTTTTTTTATTATAAAATGACTTTTTCCATTGAGTGATTGAATTTCAGTCAATAAAATGACTTTTTTTTATAGTGCTATAGAACATAAAATCCTATTAAATAGGAATAATGTTAAAAGAACAGTGAAAATTTTGGCAAAAAAAAAAAGAAGAACACAATTTTAGAAGAGTCAGATTTTCATTAGTCTAATAATTTCCATCTAAACGGCTAATAAACAAATAAATTCAAATCTCTCGGAAAAAATTTAACAATGTAACGATACAAATTAAACAAAAATAAATTTAACACTACTAACTTATAATCATTCTAAATTAAAATTATATAATTTATCTCAGGATAGAATTTCTTCCACAAGAAATATCCTTTGAAAATATATTTAATTTATTAATCTAACACTAATGAATCTAGAAATATTTCTACTTGTAGCTAGGATTAGTTGCTTTTTTTTGGCCATATATTACATCATAAGTTTTGACCTTATGTTTGGTTAGCAGGTGTCAAATCAACTACCTGCTTGATCAACATTCATTGAGTATCAATGCAAATTCATCTACTTCAAAACTGAATCTTGTTCTGAAGACTGTTTAGAGATTCCCGATGCATTTACATTTGCGTTCAGAATGTTCAAATTTTTCTCCTCGTTCCCAATTTGCTAATAAGGGCAACAATGTTAAGATTGGTAACTACTACATTATTTACCTATAAGAAAGGTCGAACAACCGTTGCCTTAGAGGCATTAAACGTTGCATAAGGCCTAAGGCACGGTGAGACGTAACTTTGTTGGTGAGCTAGGCCGAGCACGATTTTTGCTTAAGGGAACGGTTCTACTACCGTTGCATAGATTAAGGAACAGTTATAGGACATCTAAGGAAACGGTTATGGTTAATAGAGTTGCTTGATGTATGGCAACGGTTACAATCACCTTAGCTTGTTCAAGTTGGCTAAAGCTTAATTTCAACATTAAAATGGACTATTGGCATGGGTTTAAACGTTGATAAGGTATATCTATTTAAAAATAATAATAATACTATCATAGTAATTCAATAATGTGTAGCAACGTTTACGGCTTGGCAAGTACAATATTTTCCTTGCTTCAGCGGTTGAGAGAGGTGGAAGGCTTCCTTCTATGCTACTTGCGAGAGAGCTGATCTTGGCTTGGACCTCGAGATGGTTTGACTACTTCAAGTTCCTCGCGACGTTAGCCCCTGAAGAAGGAGGAATAATCTTTTGGATTATCCCCTCATGCTAAGTAAGTAAAGGAAGGAGGAAAGTAATAATGTAAGCTATGTAGAGAGAAGTTAGAGAGATAGTCTATACTTGCTTCAAGTAGTGAATTTGTGCTCTCAATATCTTGAAAAGTGGTGTGGAAATGGCTCCAGGGGTATTTTAAGGCTTTGCTTATCTTGGGGGTGGATGTGTGACACTTGTCCCCTCCTATGGCATCTTTTACCTGTGTTATTTTCTGTTTCCTTACGTATTAATCGGTTCTCGTCGAGTTGTTGACAGATTATTTGCCACTTCCACCACTATGACACGTGTCAACGTAGTTCTGTGCCATTTGGAGTTCTAGCGATACGCAAACGCGACAACGTGGCTCACGTGGCCACTAATCTTGCCGCAAAGCTCAATAGCTTGTATTGGAGGGTTTGATAGTAATTCCTACTTAAAAATTGGATACGATGGCTTTCTCGATTGTGTGTTTATTTCTTTTGAATAGGGTTTCTCGATTTTTCGTGCCTTCACACTAGGAAATTCATTTCTTTCTCGATTTTTGGGTCACTTGATGCCCTTGATAGGTGACTAGTAGCTTTCCCCATCCTTGGAAGTTGTGCGTATGATTCGAATAGTTTTTCATTTTGGGATTTGAAGCCATATCCTGTGGTTGAGTTCATTCCTCGAAAATTGAGCCCAAACTCAAGCTCTATAGTACTTGAATTTTCAAAAGTCAAACAACAGTTCTAACTGTGATTGAGTCCATCAGGAGTCTGGGCTTTAATTCTTTCTGAGATGGGATCTGAATCAGGCCAAGTCATTTGGGCCGCTGTTGTTTCTATTCAGATTCCGTCAACTTGAGGTTTGAATTTTCGAACCAAGCCCATGAAACCTATATTTCTTATAAAAGGGGGTAGGGAGGAAGAGAGAAAAGTTGGTGAAAAATTTATTTCTGAATTTAATCTCTCTCTCTCTAGATTCCTTTAGCTTTGTCTCTCTTCTTCGGCCAGTTGAATTTCTTCTCGTTCGCGTTGAGGTTCGCTATCTAAGCTTTAGATCTTCTCTATTTTGTTTTCTTCGATTATACCCCTTCGGGTTCGCTGACTCAAGGTATGTTTTTTTTCTCGAAGTTTGATTTTTCTCAATTCTTTTTTTACAAAGTATAAAAATGGCATCATCTTCGTCCTCGAGCTAATAATTCGGATTTGGGGCTCGGGGGCCAGGCCAAATCTAGGATCTGTTGAGACCAGGGTTTCGATTCCACTATCGACCATAGCGAACTTTCTTGAATAAATGTCTCACTACTTCTCTCGCTTGTTGGGGAGGATTTTAATATGCCAAGGGTTAAACGACGTTGGATTCCAGGTATTAGTAGTAACAAATAGATTGGCGAGGACCTTCTACTTGGAGTTGATGATTGAACAAATGACATTATACTGAGACTTTTAACTTGAGAATCACCGGAGGATGTCTTTATCGCAGAAAACCTGAACAACCTCCTAGTCTGCGAAAACTCGCAACTACCTAACTCCACCCCGAATCCTTTAAGGTCGGAAAGGTGATCGATGAATTAACTCGAACAAGGCGGCTCAGGCACAAGTCGATCGAGGAAAGGCTTGAAGTTTAATTCCGAAAAGGGGGATAGCATAACTGATGCCCACCGAGGTACTTCTCCATCTACAAGGCCGGGTGGACCTTGGATTTGAGGGTGTGTAAGATTTTTTCACCATCTCCCTTTGCTATGGGATAGCTTGTCACAATTGACACCAACTCATGGGTTATATTTCTGGGATACTTCGCGCCTTGGGCAAGCGAGCGGGTATTCCCCATAGTTCGTTTGTTTGTGCGAATGCAACACTGCGGCAAGAAATAATGTCTCTATGGCTGGTACAATGGGACGGAGGCTTCATGTAGCCTTCGACAAGCAAAAATTTAATGTCTGAAAGACGCGTCTTCTCTCGCTCGCCGAAAGGGTGAGAGCAAGGTGTAGCTGCTTGGACAGGACCCAATTCTGTGGAAGTCTCACGATTGGGAACCTTATTGATAAGAGGATAAGCAACTAGGTACTTTACCTCGAAGCCTATGGTCCTTGGCGATGGGCACAACCAAGGACTACCTTTCAAATATTGGCTCATGTCTATGAGTTCTTCGTCACAGGACTTCCTTATGGCCTTCTCATTAATGGAGTTGGCACTAAGAAGGAAAGAGGTGCTCGCATTTCTTTCTGTTCGACTTATGTATTCATGATTCTAGTTTGTATTCGTTTGCTTCGGGGGCAGCTATGCTACGAAAGACTGCTAAATCCAGAAGGCTTGATGGGAAAAAGATACGATGCCATCGTGCGAGGCAGATACGAGCCTTAAAGAAAAATAAAACCGTGCTTAGTTACTAACACTTAGTCATTTTCTTACTATTCAATAGGGGAACTTGCGAACGTACACTCAGTGTTACTGGGTTTTACTTTCGCATGTTTCCTTTGTTCGTGTTCCTTTGTTCTGGTGGGAGAATGCGAATGTGCAAATTCAGGTGATTGTACTGATTGGCTTCGACTATCCTTACGTATTTCAGTTGAGGGGTAGTTGCGAAGTACACTTCAGTACTCAATTAAAAACTTGTTTTGATGATTTTTCTGTCGCATGGGAATATGCGCGCATTGTTGGGGGTCGGAAGGTTTATAGTAGCTTAGATGGCTGTTCCACTCTTGACAATAGTTTGGCGAACGAAAAATGCAGAGTAAACTGAGGTGTACGTTTAAGTCCTAGTTTATTAGGGGTATTGCGAACGTACATCAGTGTTCTTCTTAAGGATTCAACGGCACCTTTTGATTTTGGGAATGAAAATGCATGATCACTGAGGTGTACATTCGCAAGTTCTCGTTTGTGGGGTAATGCGAATGTACATCAGTGTTGCTTGACTTTTTCTTCGAAGATCTTTTATCTCTCCTGGATGTTTGGCGAATGAAAGTGATGGGTACTGAGGTGGTACGTTGCCAGCTCCCCTTTCTTTTAAAGGGAGGTTTGCGAACGTGCCCTCAGTGTCTATTGGGGTTTTCCTTCGGATCTTCGCAGATCCTTTTTCTTTTGGTGCGAATGAAGACATTGTATATATTATGTATCCTTCGTACATGTCCGTTTGTCAATGTCTTGGCGAAGGTTTCTATCTCTTTGTTTTTATGACATAACCTTGTGAATTTTCTTGTGTTTTAGGATCTTCCCAAACCTTCGACGCGTGATCCGACGATCAAGCGACGAGAGGTGCAGGCAAGAAGGCACTCTGAGGAAACCTACAAGGGGCTCGCGGAGTGATGAGGGTCGATTCTGATCGACCCTAGGCGATGTGGGGAGGGCTTGGCGACCACGGTGTAAGAACAGCGCTTCATGCTGGTGCGAAGAAGGAAGCTCTTCGCATGATGCTGGTGATATACAACTTTGCGAGTAACAGAAGCCATCTCAGTCTCTCCCTGCGGGAGATGCCCTATACAATGAGATCTGGTGAGCATTTAATATGCTAACACTATGGGCAAAGGTTAAGGAGTTCCCACGATACTCCCCTTCGTTCAACAGATACCTTTAAATTAGGCGGTGACAGAAACTGTCGAGCTGGCCGACCTTCGTTAATACTTTGGCAGAATTTGTGAAAATCAAGGCGATGGCGATGAAGCTGCTAGTCGCCAACAAGCTGAGTTCCAAAGCCTTCTTCTACAGAGTACGTGGGAAGCATCGAGATTGAACTTCAAAGTTTAATATCGACGACAAGTCGTCCCCCCTTGTTTCTTCAACTATTCCACGGGTCTCGTGCCCTACTCCGAAGCAGACAAGGATCCCTTCAGGCTTGAAGAGGGGCACTCGCCCAAAAACTCCACTGTGGTGGAGGACTTGGCGAAATACGAGGAGAATGACGGACCTGGATCGATGAGGAGGACGATCGTTCTCAAAGTTCGCAAAACTTCTAAGCTCTACAAGCGAAAAAGATGCTTGGGAATGGTGAAGTGTGCTCCTTCGGAGCTAGACATCTACGAGGTCTAGCGAAGGCCTGCGAGGCATCGAGGGATGAATTGGCAGGTATGCTCTTTTAACACTTAGTCAAATTTCAAGCTTTAATTTTTCCCTTTTTGTTTCACCTACTTTTCAATTGATCGTCCTTGCTCGCAGGCATGTGGGGTAAGACGGACTGGCGAAGGCTATTCGCCATTACATGAGAGAGGAAAATAATAAAGACTTCTGTAAAAGAGGCGAGTGACACTCGCCGCAAACGGCGATTGCTCTTGACAAACTCCGAAGCCAACTGGAGATTGCGAATGAGCTTGCCGCATGAGCTGATGAGACTTCAGCGGCTACCCAGGCTCTTCGAGTATATAAGAAGACCATAGGATGACTTGAGTCTCTCAAAACTAAAAAGGCCAAGGTCTGCTGGGCGAGGAGAAGTCTCGCTCGACGTGTAGTTGCTGCAAGGTGAAACAGAGCTCTGAAGCAGCAGACTAAGTTGAAGGCTGAGTGAAGTAAGTATGAGAGGAGCTTCGGCAAAGGCGAAGGAGGCTGCTTCGACTTCTGCTGCTTGCTTTCCACCTTTGTTCGGAGCACAAGTTTGCAAGAGAGGTAATGAAGAGGTGACACGTTCGAAGGAAAGGATTAGGAAATGAGAGCCCATCCACAGATGCCTGGGAGACATGCCATCAAAGTGAATCCCTTCGACCGTTCTCGAGGAGCGCCTTAACTATGTCGAAGAGTGTGCTCTCGTTGACAAGCTCGCTTCTCTCGCCTGAAAGCCTCAACCAATCTTCGTCTATCATTCGAGGATAGAGAGGAATAGGGCTTCGCTTCTTCTCAGCCTTCGCCGTAGTTAATTTTTTGCTTCGCCTTTGTTTGATAATTGTATATCTTTACTCTCTCTTGTAATATTTTGATGAACTTGAAACTTAGGCAATATTTTGATGTAAACAATTATCACATTGTGCGAGCCACATCTGCTCGGGCATCTTAGTCAATTTGGCACTTCGCCATTTTGGTATTGATTGCCTCTTCGCATGTTTTATTTGATAGAATGCCTGTTTCGCCGTTTCTTTAGTACTTCTTCCATTCATCTCCTTGCCATGTATCTTTGCAAACATCTAAGTGTTTGGAAAAGATTTAGCTAATGACCTTTGAGATATCACAGGTGCAAAGCATGCCTTCGCGTTTGTTAGCAACTTTAACATGCGAAAAGAATAGGTGGACTACACTGAAGTGAAGTCGACCTTCCACTGATCATTGGGTGTGTGTATTAACCACGAAATTCTAAGTTTTAAACGAAAAGAATGATTGACTATGAGGGCTAGTAGGCGGTGTTCAGTCAATCAATCAAATACTGATTCCCTAAACTGAGATTGAGTGTCTTTTCTTCAAAGTTTTTACTGCCCTTCGAGGTTAAAGATCTTCCTAGCAAATTAGGCTTGACTTCCAGGAATAGAGATCTTGCCTCGCAAGTTGAAGAATTAAAATTCTTTGCAGAATGAAAAAGCTTGCTCTTTGCAAGTCAGAAACCTTGTCTTTGCAGGATGAAAAGTCTGTCTTCGGAAGTTATGAATCTTGCCCTCGCAGGAATAAAAGGTAATGCCTTAACCAAGTTATGATCTGCCCTTCGCACGTCATTGCCCTTTGATAATAGGGTGTTTGCCTTTTAAAATTTATGGGTCACTTGCCCTTTGTAGATCAACGATTTTGAAAACCTAAGTATATGCATACGCGATTTTAGGAACGTTGTTCTTGTTCTTCACAGTGTAAAATTTTTTACTTAAGACAGTTAAGACCTTATTAAAGCTGTGCTTGATATTAGGATTTTATTTCCTGGAGAACTGTAATATTTTCTCAGTAATTCAGACTTGCAGAGGAATATAATACCAGCCTTATTTTGAGGGTCCTATGCCTCGTTTGAGGGTCTTGTGCCTCGTTTGAGGGTCTTGTGCCCTCGTTTTGAGTGTCTTCGCCCTCAGTTTTGAGGGTCTTTGAATGTAAATGAGGGGAATTTGCCCTGATAAGATACAACACGCATGTGAAGTTAAAGATTGAAGGTTCTTAATCTTAATTCAAATTAAAGGCCGCTTGGCCAATTCTGCTAGTGTGCTTAACTTGCAGACTAAACTAATACTTTTTCAGATTATCAGTGTTGCCAAGGGTGAGACAGCTTGTTGATTTGCGGTTTTCTTAACTTGTAAGTCCCAATCAGTAGTACTCACATCCTATACGACCTCCCAGTTTGGGGTTACTTGCCCTCTTCCTTGCTCGAGCCGTTGGAATTCATTCTTTCGCAAACAAATCGTCGCCATTTGCAGAGGTGGTGATTCACCTTTTGTTGTAATCTGCTTCGAGCTTGTAAATTTGCTGACGCATGGGCATTGCCTGACTCCGTATCAATCAAGATTATGCGCATCGCTTTCCAATTTCCTTTCTCACAGTAAAGCATAATCACGAGGGCTTACATTTCTACGGGAAGCAAGAGGCGACCCTAACAGAGTGAAGGGGGTTGTCTCCGTCGAGTTCTTCGTGGTTGATGCATAAATTGTAAAGCTCTTCAACCCATAGCCCTTGCCGTTGTACAACTTCTTTCTTGATTCCATTGCAATAATTTTGTTGAACGACTCTAACGTGTCATTGGCTTGTGGATGGGCTCCAGACGGAAATGTGCGCTTATGCCTGGTCCGATAGCAGGTGAGAGGTATATAGAGTAAATTGTGGCCGTATCAAACATATGGACTGCGGAAATCCAAATTTGGTGATGATATTCTCTAGAGGAATCTTTCACATTGAGACTTTGATGTTCTATTGGCTCTGCTCCACATTTTGGGAGTCGTCCACGTGCCACGATAGAAATTTCTTTTGTAGGGGCTTGAGGGAATGGTCAATATGTCCACCCTCATTTCGCGAAGGTAGGGGCGATAAGACGGGCAGGAGGTTGCTGGTTTCTGAGGAGGTTTCGCATGATTTTGACATTTGGAGAGCTTTTTTGACAAGTTCCATGGCATCTCCCGTAATGAGGCAGTAGTACCAGTCGGCAGTTTATCTTCTGCTACGCCTTGCAATATGAGAACACATTGCCCCTGATGAATATCATCCAAAACTCTGGGCCATTTTCTCAGGTGTGAACACTTGAGAAGAGATGGAGAAAGACTTCTTGTAATACTGACCCTCAAGTAAACGAACCAGAGTCTCGGGCCTTCACATATTTGCTCGTTGCGGATCTTGCGGAAGTCTACTGCCGCTTATATCGTGATTTCATCCATCAAGTGGTTCTTGATCAATGAATGAACCTCCTCCAATTTGTTCTATACCTTCGGTCTTCAAATCCCAAAGCAGATCTTGGGAACTGGTTGCAGAGCTAGCAACTTAGACAAGGCATCAACTTGGTTGTTTCAAGCGGGGAACTTGTAAAGTGAACCTGATCTAAGCCTCTTCCGTTCCTTTTCACATCTCTAAGTATCGAATCATATTCTCATCTCTGGCTTCATATTCTGATTCACTGGGTAACCACCAATTAGATCGACATGGCGTCAATTTTTGCGGCCCCAGCGCTTTGCACATGAATCAGGCCACCAAGGCTTCATATTCTGCTCGTTGTTTGACGTCTGGAATTAACCTCATGGCGTATTAAACTTATTTTTCACAGGAAGATTAAAGATCATGCCACACCCGTTTGAGTGGAGGGATCCATCCAAAATACGCAAAATCGTTGATAGATGTTTTCCACTGGAGGGGGTCTGTTAATTCAACGATGAAATCTGCAAGGCTGACCACTGATGGGCTTCCTGGTTAAACTCAAGATTAAACAGTTAAAACGCAATGGCCTTTGCATTCTTCCTGAAATTCGTAACTTGGAACGGTTGTTGGATGCTGTCGGGTAGATCAATCTTGTGGGCTGCAAATAGGGGCGAAGCTTCTTACTTGCCATCATGAGAGCAACCAACTTCTCTGGCGTAGCATAGGTATTTCGCTCTTGCAAGACTGGTTACAAATAGAGCTGGTAGTTGAGTGCACTTCTTTAAGCACAACACTGCTGAGACGCATGTTAGATACGACATACATGTACAATGTCTCACCTTCTGGGTGGCTTAAAAACGTGAAGGAGTGAAGATGGTCTTGAGTTGGAATGTCGTTAGCTTCCTCACTCCATTTCAAATTTGACGCTCTTTTGATAGCTCGGGAAGAAATATTGGCACTTGTCCTAATTTTGACAGAAACCTTCCAACGTGCAAACATCCCGTAGCTTCTGTACTCTTGAACTCCTCGGAGATTGCATATCCAGGACTGCCTTGACCTTACGGGGTTTCGCCCTCTATGCCGTTCATTAACAGAAAACCAAAAATTTTCCTGAAGTACTCAAACACACAATTTTTGGATTTAGCTTCCATACCAAAGTGTGGAAGGTGTCAAGTCTCTCTTAAGTCTCTGAATGATCTCTTTTTCTTGATTTTGATGATATGTCGTCTATGTAGGCTCACATTCTTCCAAGCTGGTTTAGGGCAAGATGGTGTTTTCAATCTTTGGAAGTTTGCATTGGGGCATTCCAAGGCAAATGGATATTGTAACAAGCAACCCATTGTCAGTGACAAAGGCTGTTTTGTTCCCCTGGTCTCCTTCAGAGGGATTTGATGGAACCTGAGTAAGCAACAAAGAGCTCATAGCTTATGCCTGCTGGGAATCTACTAAATATTCTATCTTAGAAGTGGAAAACTATTTTGGGGCAGGCTTTGTTGAATCAGTGAGTCATGCACATTCTCCACGTCCATTAGGTTTAGACAAGACTACGTTGGCGCCATTCGAGTATTGGCAAGCGACGGATGAAACCGCATCCAGAGCTTCTTCCTCTTATCAGCGGGCTTTGCTACGAACTGACCCAAATTTTCTTTTTTTTTTTGTTTTATTGGCTTCATGGTGATAACACCAAGGCTTGTTTGGGCGATCTTTGATCCAACCTGGCATCCTCTTCTAGAGAAGCCAAAAACATCTTGATTCCTTAGCAAGCCTTGAGCCCTTCCAAGTTCTTCTTCATGTTTCCCACTTACCGGTTTTTCTGGCATAGTAGACGATGGAAAGTGCTTCTTGGCGACCCTAGGTCAGGCGTGAGATAGAGCAAACAACCATGGGATTGCATGGCTCTGGGTGTCGTCATGTCATTAAGACTTCACCGCTTCGCTTTTTTCTGAAACATCTTCTCTGACAGCTCTGGAAATCTTTTTTTTGCCTTACAGTGGAAAGGACAGGGTGAGGTAAACTCTCTGGCACTTGCTGATCAATGGTGGTCCTATCCTGCGTATTAACGACAAACTTCTAAATGAGATGTGTAACAGCGAACTTGATGGCATTTGGGTTGGCGATCAAGAATCAATTGTAGGCCGACATGTTTTGAACACAAGGCTTTTGCTTCATGTGCGGTTTGTCTTCCTGTTCCATCGGAGAGGAAGAGTGACTCATCCAACTGGCTTGTATCACGCCACCAATACCATGACGGATTATGAAGGTACGAGTGTCGCATTGTACTCAGCTTTGAAGACATTCGACGCTATGATATCGGAATCCAGTGTGCGATAGGAATACGGCGGACTCGTTATCGCGATTCATCTCAAAACGAGAGGATCATCATGGGGGGTGCTTAACCTCCCACGATTCTCCCAGATGAGAACATGGGAATACTCCTTGGCGTGGTTTCATTATCAAAAGCCACACCGGGTCAGTTTCTTGCAATCTTTGACTCACAGTGGGTCTCAGCGGCAAAACCCCTGAGATATATGAAACTATTCAGAATCGGAATGTTGGCTTGCGGGGCATCATTTAGACGAGGGTTTCTTCAGAAACCGTTTGATGAGATGCTTCTTCAATTTCCTTGGATGGCCAAAGATCCATTGTTCGTTGTAAGTGAACAATCTCCATGACATGCAAGTCCTTGTGGAAGTGGAATAATTAGACTTATACCGAGTGTCTAACTCGTTGATTGATGGGGGAATTCGATTGACATACTTGCTAACTCCTTGTAGCACATTGAAAAGATCTTGTGTATTCTAAGCGGTGGGGGTGTAGTTGAACTTCTTCTTCTTCTAGCTTGTCTTTTTGAAGACGTGCCTCCTGCCTCCAATACAGGTGCCTGACTTTTCTTTCTTGTATTTCATTTCGTTGGACCTGATTGCTTTGAGGTTTGGAGGAGGGAATGACTGCCTTTTCCTTGGCCTTCTTTACGGCGCAAACTCCTCAGCATGATCCATGCTTCATCTCCATCATCATTCGTTAATTGAACTCTCGTGCTTACCACTGGAACTTGAAAGGACTATTTATCCAGTCCGATAGAAGTATTAGGATCACCGGCTGGCAGGTCGGGATTGTGAAGAGTTTCATTGTTGACCGTTTAAACGTAACTCCTTAACTTTCATGGGTCGTTGCTGAATCCTCTCAAATGTAAGCTGGCTTTTCTGCTCTTTTAGGCGATGGCGCATATGATGCGTAAAGCGAATCAGCTAGTTCAATTGAAATAGGGAACTGTTGGGCAGACCGTGAACCACTCTGAGCTAACCCTTGAGGGTAACGGGAATTTTGCACCACTTGCTCACGCTTGGGTGGTAGCATGAAGATGTTATAATTGCTAAAGTGTTCATCTAAGGGTCGGTGGTTCCACTCATAGCATCGAGGAAAAAAAAAGGGGGGAAAACTTGATCTTCTGAGATTGAGTTGCATCAAGAATCGAAGCAGAAAGGGACTTGTCGGTTAGGAGTCTTGTACTTCTCCGTCTTTGGGAGGAATTCGACCCGCGTTCTGGTAGCACGCTTCGTGATAACCCCCTTTCGTGGGAACGAACCTCTTGCTCTTCGATCTTGATGAGTTTGGTGTGACGATAACGAAGATGAGTTGTCATGCGTTCTAAGAGAAGATGAGATGGGATCAGTGATAGTGGCAGTAGATCTGTTAGGATGTTCATCATCATGAGTAGCTTGTTATGCTTTACTTCTTCTTTTTCAAGAACCTTCTTGAAATTTGGCTCGCGCTGCCTCCTTTTTTCCTTGGATGATAGTCTGGCATCCCCACTTGAGGAAGATTCACGCTCGGACTCGTCCGTTCATGCTGCTGGAAACATCTTGGACTCATGATATGATTTGATCATTTCAATACCATCATTGGTGGAAAACAAATGGACCCTCTGCTGATTGGTCCTTGGGCAATTGAAGAGGCTTGGAGTGTTACGGTATCCTAGCCTGACTCTTCTCTTTCAATGGGAATATTTGGGTCTCACATTCTTCCTTTGTCTGGGAGTTGGATCTTTGACTTAGATCTTGATGTTGACAAGGAGTGTCTGGTATTCATGCCTGAGTATGGGTAGGAGCTTCACTACCACCTGGCCATTTGCCCTTTCCTTAAGCTGAGTTCAAGCGTGCATTCTCTCGTTGAGGATTGAGTGTGCTTAAATGTCTTGCTGTCTGCAAAACGGTCAATACCTCGGACATCCGTGGCTTATCTCCTCTTTAGACATCAATGTAACATATCTTCCATAAGTCTTGGAGGGAGAGGTCGTTCCCACGGTAGTACTAGATCTTCCTCACCGTGGAAGAGGAGTGTCAGGGTGTTCTCTCATCGGATTGCTTCCTATCCGAAGATGGAGTGTGTTTCTTCATGTGGTTGATTCATCCTTGAAGCATAATCCTATCGTCCCCCCAGACGGCTGCCAAAACTGTTGTGAAGGTACGCTGGCAGCTACAAATTTCCTGGCTTCAGGGTTGAGAGATGGGTGGAGGCTTCCTTCTTGCTATAGAGGAGCGGATCTTGGTTTGGAACCTCGAGATGGCTTGAATTCAAGTTCCTCGGACGCCTTAAGACCTGCAAGAAGGAGAATAATCCTTTTTCGGGATTATCTCCCCTCCGATGCCTAAGTAAAGTAAAGGAAGGAGGAAGTAATAAAGATAAGCTTGTAGAGAGAAGTAGAGAGATAAGTTTATATTGCTTTTAAGTATGAAATTTGTGCTCTCAATATATGAAAAGTGTGTGGAAAATGGTGCCTCTCAGGGGTATTATAGCTTTTGCCTTACCTTTGGGGGGATCCGGGATGTGTGCATTGCACAATCCTAGGCATTCTGTTTTATGTTTGCTTAATTTTATCTCTGTTCCTCTACGGTAATTAATGTTCTCAGTTTCAGTCGACGATTGAGACAGAATATTGCCATCCAACTCTGACACGTGTCACGGGTTCTGTGCATGTTGGAGTTCAGACACACTCAAACGCGACACGTGGCTTCACGTGCCAATCAAATAAAAAATAAATGCAAAACATATTAATAATATAATATAATCTTTTTAAAGATTATTAAAAACACAATAAACGTTTACTCTTCAAATAAGTAACAACATGGCTTAAACAATTCACCCAATATATAACACAAACAAGAGAAAACGATCAATCCTAGCATTAGGCTAATCTAAGTGCCGCATACAAACTGTATGATATTCCATTGCTTGAAAAGGATAGACAGTAGGGCAGAACACCATTTGTAGTTTACACAGCTGAAACAGGGAGAAATAAAAGAACTTTAGAATTGATTCCAGCGCAACAGAGAGAAAGTTTTTCACTACTATTAACTAGGTTCATAGTATACAACACAAAATTTCGAGCTATATATATAAAGAGGAAATGTAATAAGTGGCGAATATGCTAGATGTAAATAAAACTGCATAAGAACAAAACCTAAGTGGAGCGTAACAACATTAATAGTCAACACAATTGCATAGACTGCTTGGTAACAACCTCAAGAAACAAAATCACAAGTCGGGAGGCACTGGATGTGGAACTTATTTAAAACTCTGGTAAGTACTTAACAACTTAGGTATTCAGTACAAGGCATGATCAGAATTATTACTCGTATTTATTGTAAGTTATTATTCTTTAACCTCACAAACATTGGGATAATATAGATTAACAATGTCATCGGAAATAGGCAAAGTATAAAAAAGATACATTTACTCTCTAAGCTAAACAATGACAAAAAGGGTATATATCAGTAATAAAAACACTTTAATACAAAGATGTGTTGCATCAATGCAAAGAAATAAGCTCAATGTACACAGAAAATTTTATTCATTACCGTTCCACCATTTAGTCCCAATAACCAAACGGGCGTGACTGTACCATCATGACACGAAAACAAGAACTATACAGAAATTTTGGAGAACAAAATACAGTGATGCTTTTAAATAGATTTAAAGTTAATTAAAGGTTGAATGTTGGAATAATGCAAAAGATATGAAACTGATATTTAAAGAGCTGGTAGTGGTTAGAGAGGAGAATTGAAAAGAAAAGCCGGTCCTGGGTAAGAGGTCAAACAATTAGTGCAATACATAAATCAAGGCATGTGTCCGACTGTATGTGTTACAAGGGAGCATAACTCTTGCTAACATCCTTAGCATAAAAAAAAACCAATTTCTCCACAAAGAGTCATGAATTCATAACCAGTACTCATGATTCAACTCATCTCAAATCCATGTCACCAAATCTACACAACACCAGATTTCACTCGTCCAATCATGTTAGAGCAATGACTCATGAAAAGCCTAAACACTCAACTTTTGTTACTTAATCTATCACGCAATCTTTACAAAACCTACCTCCAGGGCACAACGACAACTAACGAAAATCTAGATGAAAAATTACATTAGCTGAAATCAATACAAAACAAACCACTAAACTATACTATCCTAGAAGTAAAAGCATTCATTAGTAGATGAGAAGCTTAAGCATACGTGGCAAACAAAAATAACCACCTAATAACATAGAAAAGAGCACTGATTCAGTAAGTAGTTTCTAAAATTTTATACCTTCCTGCAGGACGACAAGCAACTCCGAACACGGTCAGGGAAATGAGAGGAAAGGCCATATCCATAAAAACGGTTCCTCTCCAATTCTTTAATCCGAATACTGAAAGCCTGAAAAGCACTTCTTGAATCATTAACTGGCGCTCTCGCAACGACATGTCATAGTTTTCTCCCTATATGACTCTGAAAGTTCAATTCACTAAGACATGTTGGCTCATTGAGGAATAAATCAAATTTGACATGTAGCTTGACACCGTAGGAAACAAACATCTGGAAAACCCACATCAAAAGTTCTATTCAACGAAAGCAATAGCAATTTGATCCATAACAAGAAAACTGGCAAAATTATCTAAACAGAAGTATTACTCGATTAGTTGTAGACTTGCTGGAACTATCCACCATTGCGCTTGCTGACACCCAGAAAAACAAGTTCCAAGACACAAGGCCTGCGGAAAAAGATCCAGAAAAACAAGTTTATACTGTTCGACACATTCCCACCTGAGCCATTAGATGAGCAAGTTATTGCTCTCGTAAAATGCAAACATGAGAAATCCAAGCCAAAATTTTTATCTTGCTGTCAAAGAAATAAACATGGAGGACCTTCTTATTTTATAGTGAGACTGGCACCACGTTCAAAAAGCATTGCTGAGAATAACCTGCGATACCAAAACTCACGGCCAGTTCTATCCATAATCAACAGCAGCACTTCGCCATCATACTGCCCATGACATTACGAAACTTTCTAATCCGCCACAGCACACAACCAGTTTAACTCGATCACATAACCCAAGCCCACACCGACTCATAAGTGAGGCATCTAGTCATTCAACCACCCACCACGGTGGGAAAAAATATAATCAAAGCTCTAAAAAATTAATACAGAAAACCTGAATATTGTGTGTTATTCAAAGTGTGGATGTATGACTCTATAAGCTTCTACATCATGATGAATTCCAAAAACTATTCATTAAAACTCGTGTTTGTAGAATAACACATAAATTCAGCTCAATTAACTTACCAGGCATCTTATTACAATCGTATCATATTAAAGCTTAAACAGAAGAAATAATACAACAGTTAATCAGAATGTAATGTAAATTATCATGAACATGTTAAAAAAACCAAATAATCTCAATAAAGCACAAGCACATAGAATACTGAAAACAATAACAGAAACAAAATAGTCAAAAACCCAGAATAAAAAACTGATAGAAGGGTATAAATGAGTTGAGAGGGCGACAACAAATTCGAAAAGAAAATACCTCATGGATTCTCATTATCAAAATTCAATCAAAATCATTAGCATTAGCAACTGAAAGAATGTGATGAGAATCGAAGAATTACCTGTAAACAAGCAACACCAAATTCGATAGACAATCAAATTTTAACATGCACAATTGAAGACCAAAATGTCACGTTGATTGAACAAAATTTGAAACTCCCAAATACAGTTGCCCCAAGTTCAATCAAATTCAACCAATCGAAACGCCTAAACATTAACTCCCACAACCAATTCGACAAATTCGAAGCTGCACGATGAACACGACCAAAATTTGACTAAATTCGAATTTTAATTGGGAAAAAACCCTATTTGTGTGAAAAATTTAGTAGAATTAAAGAGTAGGCAGAGAGTTGGAAAAATGACAAAATTAGAGGAATTATTAGAATAAATTTGGGAAATATGGCAATCATTGAAGAATTAGAATTGTGAAATAGGGGGTTTTGGAATGAAGCAGGGAACGTAGAGTATAAAGAGTTGTAATGTTCGTGCGATTGAAAAAATGAGGTTTAAACCAAAAAATGAAATGTTGGGAGGTGAATACTACGGCGCTTTGTTGATATTTGGGAATTAAGGTAAGGAACCACATGGTCATAAGTAATATAAGATTTGATTCAGGAACGTTAAATAAAAATCGTTGCAATAGCTGTTACAACCGTAGGTCTTAGGACTAAGGCAACAATTAGTGAAATCGTTGTCAAAACGTTGGCAAGTAAGATCCAACCTTGCAAAATCCGTTGCTATAGACGCCAGCGTTGCAATAGACCGTTCTCCATACGAGCAACCGTTGCCATAAGCGTTGTCTAGTTTTATGTAGTATGGGTAGTCTGTAAAATAGTTATGTAAGCAATGCCGGTTTATGCTGCGAAAGCAAAATTAGAAATATATCTAATGTCGCTTTAAAAACTACCGTATTACAAGAATCAAAGTAAGATGGGTTCAAATAGAAGATCGTGGAGTAAGATATCAGAAACTGCACTTAAATAGTCACTCCTATGTCTAATAAGGTTTGGAGCGGCTGACTTTGCTCTAGAAACAAGTCGTGACATGAAGTGATTCAAATTATGGGTAGATTACAATTACTTCAAGGAAGGCTTTTTGTGAACATTCACTGAAGTCATTCATATAAGGGATTACTACTGGAATAAACAATGGTCAGGAGGATACGGTAACATACAAACATGTATGTTTGAAAGCTCAAATGTCAAGCAGGCAATAACAATCAGACTATATACTTGAAGATTTGGAATTTACGTCTAAGGCATCAGTTAATATCCAATCAACTTAGCCACGAAAATTCAAGTTCACAACATGTAAGGAAACTAAGGTAACACAAGGAATGTGCAGAGCTGTAGTGTTGAGCCATACTGGCAAGCTCAACATTCTTGTTGATTGCAAGCTAGCCGTACAAGAGTTCATTCCTACAGTTGAATTAATCTAGATCATTAAAATTTTATATTAGTTTATATAGTATGTTAATAGTATATAGATTGATTTGAATTTATTGTATTCATCAAATTAGGTTTTTGTACTTTCCCACCTTTTATTAACCAATATTTCTAAAACTCCACCTTTTGTTTTTTTTAATCCAACTTTTGTTTACCTAACCCTAAATTCCCACTATCAACAATCGATATTTTTTTCTACATGAAGTTGAGGGAATATTTGTAATTTTCCCTATATTTCTTTCTTTAACTGCTTCATCTCCTCCATTCTTCACAACAGTACCAGTCACTTCCTTCACTTCTCTACTTCTTCACTCTAATCACTCTTGAATTCATTCAATTTGTCATTTTCCTTTTCTGTAATTCCTTCTCCACCATAATCCTCCTAAAATAGTCGAAAACCATTATTACAACACTTAAATTAGCAAAACGCGGTAATCGAACTAATGCCGGAGGTATGAATAATAGTTACTTGGTTAATGCAACACATGGAAGGGCAGACAAATGAATGAACATGGATTGGGAAAGTCGTAGTTGACAACAAAGTTCAATTTCGATTCTTTATGTGAATCAATTAGTAACTTTTAGTCAAAGATTAAGAAAGCGCTCTGATTCTCAATTTCTTCATAGCCATCTTCAATTGAGAAGTTCCAAAATCGCTTGTCAACTTTGCCATTAATCCTTTCGTCTTCCAAACGCATCTCTAAGTTGAAAATTGAATTTTTTTTTGTTTTTATTTATGAGGGAAGAAAAGATTTTATTAATAAGGAAATGCGAAAGACCCTTACAATCATAGAGAAAAACAAAATTAACAATATAACACCTTAAAACTAGTTAATCGCAGATCGTTTAAAATAAACCTTAATAAATCTTCATCAAAGCATAACATCTGTGAGTTTGGCTCTGATTCGGCATATGTCTCTGATGCTAGTTGTTGGGTGAACTCTTTTGTAAATTTTCTGATTCTTCATAGATTGTGAAACCTAATTTCATTCTTCAACAACGAAAACGAAACGAAAACGAAACCCTAGAAATGAAAAATTAAAATTTCTTGATTTCCCCTTTCCATTGATGATAACATAATCTCCATTGATGAGTTTTTAGAGAATTTTTGAATGTGATTGGTGAAATCTTTGCATGTGAGCCAAGAATGAAGATTGATGAAATAGAATGAAATAAGTTAGGGTATGTATTTGCATGTGAAATTCTGAAAGTAGTGTTGTTTTGATTCGATAAACGAGATGAAGAGGGACAAGGAGATGGTGAGGTTGAAATGGAATAGCATAGATGTCGGTGGCTTAGTTGAGGGAGATAGAAAGAGGTAAAAGAGAATTAAAGAGAATAGACGAAAAAACCCTCTTTTTAACAAAATTTTAACACAAAGGTTAGAAGAGTAGAGTTTTAAGAGTTTA
>SNQN01002835.1:30767-47996 GCA_008642245.1 Bassia scoparia | reverse complement strand
ATTTCAGCAGCCCTACTCAGTATTGCCGGTTCATTTTCCGAAAAGACAACCAACCAAACATTTTTTCCCTTTTAAACCCTAAGCATCATAATGTACTAAGCGGGTCTTTATCAGAATACTATGCAAATAGTTGACTTAGTTTGTGTGTGGGCATGTGTGTTAGTCCGTATTCCAAGGAGCCTAATTAATGCCGGTTGATCCATAGTATCTTATTAGCGTGAAACACGAAAATTTGCATGGTCTGTTGTTGGAAAGCATATTATATGTGTAGGACAAGACTTCAAGAACGTCTGTACATGCAAAATTAAGCATAGAAAGTCGAATTTTCTAAACAAGCATGCGATAAGGGGTTTAGAACTGAGACGTTGCCTCAACCTTACCTCTTAACACGATGTCGAAGATCAAGAACGTAGTTTCGGACCCTTAGGAAACCCCTTGTTGAACTTTAGAACCCTCCTAGATCTGATGCAAAAGAGTGCTTGAATGTGTTTGTATGCGTTTGAATGTGCTCTGAATGCGTTTTTATGTGTTGATTGTGTGTGTTGAGAGAGAATAAGAAGTGAGAAAGTTACGACGAGTGAGTCAGAGCGACGAGAGAGGAAGACGGGAGAGAGTCGTCCAAAGCCTTAAGAGTCTGAAAAGAGAACCCGAAATGAATGCATAAGACCCCCTTATTTTTAGGCAGGTCTAAATCGGCCAAGAAAGAGGAGGTTTGGCGTAATACGCCCACACTTCTCCCAGATTTTGGTCAATTTGCCCTTGCTCGAATAGAGAGATTGCAATGTGAAATTAAAATCAAAATATAATCTATACAAATTATATACGTGATTTATAAAATTGCGGCATGGATTTTATCGCGAATTCTTCGGATATTAGCGGAATTGCCGTTACCTCGGATGTGAATCGTAATCAAATAAAATGACAGAGTGATAAAATCATTATAAAATACGCTGTGAATTGTTCGATTCACTATTTTATTGCAATCTCGAATATTTCTTCTCAGTGAAGCTGTCTCGAGGCAAATATCCGGGAAGGCCCGCTTTGCTGGTTCTGTGCGTTTTTGCTTAAGCAAATTCGTAATATAAACCATAATATCGAAAAATTATCGGAAAAAATTATGTAAAA
The DNA here is from genome assembly GCA_008642245.1 of Bassia scoparia. Classification (NCBI taxonomy): domain Eukaryota; kingdom Viridiplantae; phylum Streptophyta; class Magnoliopsida; order Caryophyllales; family Amaranthaceae; genus Bassia; species Bassia scoparia. The sequence continues at coordinate 46,871 of SNQN01002835.1, read as the reverse complement.
TTCTTGTGAAAAATAGTGGTTGTGTTTAATATTCGTGAAATTTGGATTTGTTTTCATAATTTAATTATCGCAAAATTATTAAATTGTTGAACAATTCCGAAAATTTGCCAAAAACTCCTTATTAAGTAAAATTATTTTGAAAATAAAAACTACTTTTTTGAGATGCAACTAGAAGAAGAGGTGTCCGTTGTAATGCAAATTGTTCTTTTAGGCCTTTCAGGGTCTAAGCTCTCTCGATTGACTTGTGTGTTCGAGGGGGTCTATCATTTCGTTTTGGCTCTGGACAAATTTAAGTGATCTACATCACAAACATCCAAGGTTCTCAAATCCGTGCTATTTCGAATGTTTTTTCGATCTACGTGCCACAAATTTGAGGCTATTCAATTCAATCTCTCTATTTACTGTTTAATTTCTGTTTTTGATAAATTTATAATTTTTCTTTTTAATTTCCAATCAGTAAATTTCATTGGTTTTCAATCTTTTTGCTTATCGCAATTTTTTAATCGTAATTGTCAATTCTAACAGTTTTTATGATTTCTGGATAAGCGATCAAGGTCGAAAGCAGTTTGATCTACATCACCTGTATGTCTCTTGTGATTGAAGTCGACAGCAGTAAGATTTGAGTGATATATTTCCAATTTATCTATATGCATACTACCAATTATCTCTATGTATTTGACTTGTTTATGCATGGATCGCTTTTTTATTACCTTTAAACAAGACTCATAAAATTGTTGAATCAATTAAATTTTAGTTAACATTGGACACACGATTTTAGCCTATTAATTGATTAATTTGACATGGTCACAACAATTAGGCGTAGGTAGTGATATTTGCATAATAGAAACTCACTTCTTCAATATAAGTCTAAGCTAGAGCGCCTTCCAATCCAAAGGATAAAATGCTAAGTTATTGAGTATGTCAATGATTTTGATAAATGGAAGTAGCAATCGAGAACGAGGTAATAGGACGCTACAAGATGCCGACATATTGGGTCAATGTTCTTTTCGTATCATCCTCGAACCCACCAACTGGTTACTTCATCACAAAGGGGCCATTAACTTGGCACCGAATGTTTCAGGCGTCCATGATAACCTATATAGGCATCGTGCGATTCCTCCACTCGACAACACTTACCCCAATGCACTCACGCGGATCGTGCTCAAGCCACACGACGAAAACTCCGTACTCACAGTCCAATAAGGGCACTGCTACAAAATGTGAATCACTATGGATAAATTCATCGTTACGGTGAAGGTGGACAGGGACTTGAAAGTTTGTAAATCCATGATCTATTGTTTCATTGATTGCTCATATTGCATGTGGCCCCTTTCGAATAGGGTGCAGCTTTAGGATCCATCGGTCTATATGTATTTTATATCGAGATTCGCGTTCAGTGAAACTACTTTGGTGATATGGTTAAGGCAGTCCTATCCCGCCCCATGCCGTGTGTCACGTGTTTACTTGATGACACATAGCCTGTACAAAGAGTAACTTGCATTACATCGCTATATGCTAGTTGGTGGAAGTTTGTGACCAGCTCTACTTTTAGGGTTAGCAGTGGTACTCTTTCGACTAACCAAGCTGACCATCCGTTCTCTTAGATCCCGACTTAAGAGGACTTGAACTCATGATTTATGTTGAGTGATCAATATGTGTCAAACCTAGGACGTTTAGCCTTGCATATTAGGATCTTATTATTTACTTGGCCATCACACAACATACTAAACATGTCCATCTTAGTAGACGTTGGATTAAATCATTAATAGTTTTTATATTGTAAAAAAATCATGTGTTGCTACGAAAAGAAGAAAAGGAAACGGAAAAAAATAAGAGATAAAAATCCGAAAAAAACAGAGAGAAAAAATCGAAAAAAATAGAAAACGTGAAAGCAATGGTTTTTGCATTCAGGTAGGTGTATGTGTTTGCTTTAGTTCGTGTTATTTAGGAAAATGGTGCCTATGTTATGACATGTATTGGAGTCCATGTAGTTCAAGGACGAGAGCTGCCGTATTGAAATGAGAAGTCTTATTACATCACGAGAATTTCAATATTGAGGAACGTGCTACTTGGGTGACACACATAGCTTAAGTCAAAGGTTTATCTCGTGATCAAAGTGGGAATATCCGAAGCCGACTTCCTTCATCAAAGCGTAACTTAAAGAAATGTCCAATCGACGGCCGAATTGGGAAGTGCCAAATAAAGCAATTCGAACGATCACACCAGAAAACGTTGAAATGACTTGACTCTGCGATATAGAGAAGGCTCACTCACCAAGGTAAATGGTGAAAATGTTCCCTTTAAGAACTTGTGAAAGGACTGAATCAAGGAAGCCACATTGAGTGGACCTTCCTACAGTGAGAATTGGTGAACAAGAAAATCTTCCTTAACTACTTCGCTGACTGAAGTTTTCCGTATGATACTCCACAAATAAACCCATTGATGACTCCATCCTTCCATCTCAAGCTTCAAAGCCACTAGAGGCTCAAAGGAGTTGATGTTCTTCGCCCTTGTCTCGAATAGTGAAACTGAAACATGGACAAATGTTGCTCTCGCTTTTCATGTTCGTACAGAACATTCAAACTCAACGGCTTCTACACCCAGAGCTTGAAATTTGAAACAGGAGAAAAAGAAGGCATCACCGCATTCCTCAGATAGAAAGAGGCCGTGCGCAATTGGTTGCAAACTCCACCTTAACTGAGATGGGTTCAAACTGTTAGACCATTCACCGAAAATACAAAGAATCATCGTTCTGCTCTAGACTTGTAACTTCGATAAGGTCATACACATTGGGAATAACTAACCATTGAGGATGAATTATGAAATGAAAGTAAGTTTCAACCAAAGCCCAAATGAATAGATAACAAAGAAGGACAAATTCGCTTCCAAATAATGTTTCCGCACTCAAACTTACTCCAGAGTTTCCTAGGAATCAAGTCATGGCGTCAAACGTGAATATTTTCGCATGAGAATGACTTAGCTTAAGCATTTCAACGCGTCTCCAAAGCAAGGGAAGATTCTAACCAATCGGCCCCCAGACTCTGATACCTGATCAAGAAAACGAAATCTTAAGATGGGATCCCTCGATAATATTGCAAGATCATGAAGTGTGGTCACTCATTGAGGAATGCCTACAAGCTAAAGGATCTAATCCAAGACGATGGTAAGAGGATGGAAGACTCGCTTAATTCTCTAGGCGCCGAAGAAACCAAACATTACATAGAATTCCTCTTAACAACTCTATGATCCTCCTTTCGATAAAGAAAACGCATTTGATGCCAATTACTCTCATTGTCCAGTGGGTCAAACAATCAAGATATTCCTACTTCTTAATACATTCTGTTAATTGGCTGTTGGGGAAGCTATGATGAAAGACAACTTAGTTCTCGAGCAATGTGGCTACTAAGCTCAACCATGCCAGAGAATCGGTTGATAGAAGGGAATTATGTACAGAGGACATTTAATCAAACGCGCAAACAGTGATTGCAAATGCCACTAGAGTGGTCGGTCTTAATCCACTCCATAACAAGTTGCTAAGACATCCTATTCCTCACCTCAAGAGAAGAATCAATCATCAAAACACTCAAAGACAAGCTGAACTGGACATGTGCAACTAATTGTCACCTCAAAAGTCATCACGGGAAGCCACTTCTTTCAAGGCTCTTACTAAACTTACCGCTCAAGTGAAATACTCTCTGAAGGTTGTAAATCTCATACACATAACCCATAGGTGTTCCACCTTACATAGTCTTTTTTTATGTAAATTTGCCAACTGAAGGGCTCCCATCACAACAAGGCCCTACACATCACATAATTTTAGGCAATCAACATCCCTATGGCATTAATTGGATAAGATCCGCCATCAATTTTTGTCCTCTAGATCGCTCAAAAGCCTCGGAATTCATTAAGATCGCAAGTCAGTACACCAAACGGATTCATGCTTCGTGAAATAATTCCCAAAGAGGCGCAAGCTCTAGGCCTCGTTTTGGCTCAACATTGCAACTAGCCCAGTGGAGAAATAACACAAAAACTCCATGTCATGGATGTGAGAAACCTCTTCAATCTAACTTACTTATAAACGTCCTTGCACCATTTTAGGCGTTTTGCCTATCCTATCATCAAAAAGTAAAAATTTGCTCTACCCATGGCACTCCAATAGTTATTTGATGCTCTCCATGAAGATTCAGCAATAAGTTAATCTACTTACTAACGCCAACATGATTAGGAAGATAGGAACTTGGGGATTTTCTACTTCTATGATCGAGAATTCTCCTTGCGATTGCCCCATTCTCACTATCCATTACAATACTCCAAGAAGCAATGCTACTGTTCCAGAAATGCCTTATGATCTAAGAAGGGGAACATCCTCATCTTCTTTTGATTTGCTCGAGAGAGAGAGAGCAGAGATTCAAGTCACTTTGCCACTAAGAAGAAGAAAAAGAGCAAAGCATCGAAGTACGTCCTCTATGAAAAACAATATCTTCAATTCTTCCTACGAGTTCACTCTCAATGGATACTGCGCTTACCGAATTGAGAGAATGTTCAAAGTTATGATTTCTTGAACCGCACTCGGAATCCTAATGGCGAAGAATTATCCAAGACTGAAAATTTCAAGATTGTGGTTTCATTGAAAGAGCAGTAAACAATTTGTCAAGACGAATTACCTAACCATGTATTCTATGGCATGCGGGCCTACTTTTACATGGAAAATAGTGAAGACGAAAGAAGTATTTCAAAGTAGGTGGGACTTATGAGTCCTTTCCAATCCAATCAAGCTATGCCCTCTCGACATATTGTTCAAGGATGAACGCGACATCTTGAAGATACGCACCTAACGGCGCAAATTTCAAGTCATTACTTTGGAGAGGAACAAATGTTTAGGAACTTTATCTGAAAAAAGAGTTTGATGTTGAGTTTGAGTCTAAGCTTTATGCTCTAGGGAAGTCAGTGCAGTAAGGTCAAGATCGATCATAAACCTTTCCTTCAAGCTCCTACAATATCTCTTCAGCTCCTTCCGAGCTTCTACTTTTGATGTAATGATTTCGAATCAATAAACTTTCCTTTGTGCTTAACTCCTCTCTTCTCTCCAAATCTCCCATAATTGACTGCTTTAATTTGAAAATCGCTGAAAAATGGACCACAATATGGATGATAATTAAAACAATATGGAGGCACAAATGAGCAAAAAAGTTCGCATCATTGAAGATACCGAAGAAAAATGGACATCTCAAGTAAATGAGGACCACAAAGTTAGATAGCCTCAGCCTTACCGCTGAAGAAAGAGCTCAATGATCGAGACTTTAAGGAATAGTAGGACTCATGTGTTTTCCGCTTGTCTTATAGAATATGCCGAGAGGATTGATCCAAGGAAATTACTAAAGCACACATAAGTATCCGTTGATTCCACAAAGGGCCAAGCCTGTCCAAGAAAGATATTGTAAGAAACGAAGCCAGACAAGCGCGTTAAGTGCGAAAAAAAGTGTCAAGTAACTAGAAAGCAGGCTTCATCAGATTAGCTCTATCCTAAATGGATCGCAATGTTGTTCCAAGTTAGAGAAAGAATGAAAGTCCGAAGTGCGCGAAATGTCGCATTGAACAAGTCAAGCCTAAAAAGAACGATTATTCCTCTTGCCAATATAACGACATCCCTGGGTCTCGATAACCACACCAATCATGCTTTGTTGCTCATTCCATGGATGATAACGGCAGGAATACAAAAGGTTAAATGGTCCGAGGATAAGATATAAAGAAAAAACAACCTGTATTACGTCCATGGGAAACATTTACGCTACACTGTTATGCCTTTTCGGTCCTAAGAACGCAGGGGCCACTATCAACGTTGCCAACCGCCACCTATTTGCATGAACATGAATGCACAAGAAGTGGAAGTAATACGTTGATGATTATATTGAAAAGTAAAAAACGAGAGGACCATGCATCGTCTACATGAAATTTCCAAAAGACTCGAAGGTATTCCAAATGCGGGCGTCAATCCATTGAAATGGCCATTGCATGACCTTTGGAAAACTCTTGGTTTACTCACAGCGATAGGAGCATTGAAATATCGAAATCCTTCGAAAATCCCAAGAATAATGTCTCTCAAACCAACCTTCTAATGAAAGAGATCCGGATCTTAGGCCGTCTAATACATTAGTCAATATTCATATCCAAACCTTCACCATGGTTGCGAAACACCATCTTCCGCAATCTCAAGAAGGAACGAACCTAAGGCTTCTGGACGTGATTGCACAAACCTTCGACAAAGCAAGGAATATCTCTCCAATCCTCTGTCTAAACCACCGTATGCAGGACTGCCTCTTAAGGCTCATCTTCATAGTCAATCAAAATGTTGCAGAGTTGCTAGCTCAAAGAAGTCGAAGAAGCAAGGAAAATGCAGTTTTATTACTTGACCAGAATTCTGAATATGAAACGAGCACATCAGCACTGGAAAGCTTTTGTCGCAGTTGGAATGGGCTACTAATAAATTGCGCAACAATATTCTCTCACCATACATTCAATCGTCGTCGAAGGCTGACCATTGAAGTATCCTTGGAAAAACCAGCCATGAATGGGAGATTATCTAGATGGTGGTAAAATGCTTTCAAAAATTTGATCTAGAGTATGTGTCTCTTAAAAGCAATCAATGGGCAAGCATGCGTCTAAGAATTTTTTACCACATCATCAGCATAGAAGCAGAACTTGAAAAGATCGAGAATTTCTGAGGAAATGAGTGCTAATACAGAAGATGGAGCATGGTCCTTTATATTTCCGAGGATTTTTAATCAAAGAGATCCGGTGTAGGCATACTTCTATATCCGCTAGAAGAAGAGCATAACCTGATTCCATGAAATTGGACTTGAATGTTCCCAACCAGAGCGAGCCCGAGTATGAAGCTTGCATAATCTCATTAAAGGCAGTCGTGGCCCCTAAATAGAAAATTAAGAGTCTATATCGAAGTTTCATCCCCTAATCATGAATCAAATTTCTGGGCAAAATACGAAGGTTAGAGTGAAGAAAGCTTGCGACCCTTATCAAGCATACTTGGAGACGATCGCTTTAAATATCAAGGAAAATAGTATACTTTACCTTCTCCGAGAAGACAATCCAATTTGCAATGGCTTGATCTCGTTGTATCCATGATTCAAAATGCCAAGTGTCGCTTAACAACATGCCCCTTAGTCATTTAGAAAAACACCACTCTCCACATGTGAACGCACTTGATGAAAAGCTCTGGCAAAGTCCTTTCAACGAGTGAAGATAAGGAGCCTTGGTATTTGCAACCTTTATGTTTTGCAATAGTAATTGAATACCTCCCTATGCCGTCCAAAAAAGGTCAAAAGCAGCCCTAAGACAGTTATAGCCTCACAATATGTCTACAAGTAAGGGAAAGATTACAGAGAAAGGTCATCAATGTTGCCTTTTACTTCTGTATCCACAAGAAGACACCAAAGGGGCGCGTGCAACTAACCCGCACGCCACCCCAAGCTAGAACGCCGACATAAATACTACATGATATCCTACATCTAATGAATTTATAAGATATTACATCGCATGTTCTAACGGGAACAACGTTACATCAACTCAGCACGTCCACATTACACAATTTACTCACTCATGTCATGACTCTCGGCTGCAACAACATCATTCTGTTCAATGTCCAGTGAAGGTATGTGGGAACGCAACATGCAGTGGTAAGTTGGCCACGAAAGATCATCACCCTGGTTATTACTGATAACCACTGGAAAATATATCCATCGACTTCGTTGTTTATAAAAATAGCGAACACATTGTCAAAAAAGTCCAACTTGCAACATGTTTACCCCCCGTCTCTTCTTCTACACGCGTTACCTCTCTCTTGGCCATTCTCCAACGTGGGGAATGATATTATCAGGAAAAATCATGCCTTCAGGTCCAAGGGTGGACACGGAATTCACTCCTGCGTAACCATCGATTACTTCACAAAAATAGGTGAAGCGGCATCGCGTATGGATACACTTCATGGCTAAACATATGGGCAAATTCTTCCATTGAAGACAATATTGTTTTCGCTTTGGAAGTGCCTCATGAAATCTCATTAGCGATAATGGGTATTCATTTCCAGAAAGGAGTGCGCGTAGATTTGATTGAAAAGTACAAAAATCCAACAAACATAAGTCGTCCCCTATATCAAACCACAAAATGGATTGGGAAAGCCCGCGAATAAGAACATCAAAACCATCATACTAAGAGGATGCAAAACATACAAAGGATGGCCTCATAAATTGCATTTCGCGCTTTGGGATATCGAACTCAAAAGACTTCCACAGGCCATACCCATTTTATATCTATGGACCGAAGCAGATGACAACCAAGAATTAGAGATTCATGTCGCTTTGCATTTGTGTGGAAAGTAAGTTCCCGAAATTGAATGGGTTCGTGCCTAGAATATGATGAGTTGGTATTTATTAGACAGAACAAATGCCTCTCCGCTTCTGCATATTGCATGTGTCATCAAACAATGAATCACGAGCATTTCAATAAAGGCGTTAAACCACGAACATTAAGTAAAAGATTTGGGTTCTTAAAAGCATTGGCGCAAACTGTCCTAGATCCTCGTGGAAAAACTTTCTCCAATGTAGGCTGCCCTACATTGTCAAACTAAAATCTTCTTATTAGGAGTGCAAGACAATGAATGCGATGAATTGCCACGTCCATCAGATATAGATCAACTCCAAGAAAGATATACATTTAACTCAAGAAAAAACATGATAAGAATTCTAGACTGGTTCCATGTAATTAATGAACTACGACGAGGCCTAGATTCCCATATTGGATAACGTAGCAACTTTCCTTGAAGTGCGGCTCCCTTAAATAATATTGCCCCAATTTTACTCATAAGTGTTAAAAATGATAATGATAATAAAACGTTGGAATTTTTGAAACAAAATTGTAAATTTTATAAATATATAATAATATTTATATAGCATATAAATTCAACTTTGTTCAAAATTTACAAATAAATAAAATGCAGGAAATTTAAACTTATAATTATTAACTTCAAGTAACTAAAAACAGAAATCTAACGGCGCAGTCCAATCTCTTTCTCCTTTCCTCCAATTCTTATCGACAGTCTTCCCACTCTTCCTTCTCATATTTCTGTGTCCACCACCAATTTGTACCTAGCCCAATCTCTTCTTCTGACAATACCCTTTTCACATACGTCTTAGTAGTCATGTCTTTCCTCAAAAAATCTTCCTTCAGGATCTCCGAGCGCTTTCCGTATGTAATTGGGCCCAATCAATCCAAAACTTGATTGTCTCATGGTCACTAGTCTATCTTTGATATAATTAGCATTAGTTGTTTCTCGAACGTTTACGAGATAGGCTTCTGGAGTAAACAAGCAACAGCAGTGTCATTTCAGAAAGGTCGTTTTCATTAGAGTCCTTCGCTCTCTGCAGGCTCTATAATCAGCGCACAAGTCATCGCGTTAGTCGATGTCACCGTTTCTCTGTAGAAAACGAGGGCCCATTCGTCAAGTTCATCTAAGCTCTTAGAACCTTCAAAGTTTAGCTTGAAAGCCAACCAAAAAAGTCGCCCCATCTTTTAAAAGAAGCGGACCCAAAATAGTTCAATTTGTGGGGACCCTACGAGCGCGCACGATCAGGAATTTATTGCTTCCTACCATTTCGTCTCTCAGCCTAGTGGGGATAGTAGAAAGTTTAATTGTCCCAGTCCACAAAATTCTTAAGCCTCTCTTTGTCGTCCAATCATCATTTTTGGATACGCCACCATGGAACGAACCCAACGAATCGAAAATTCCTTTTTCACAAAGTATTGAGCCCATTCCATCGTCCGAACGACGTGTACAATCACTTCGAGTGCATAGCTCTTTGTATTGTACGAAAGCCATATTTTCAGGAGTGCATCAAAGTCAACGTCCATCAACCATATCTTGAAAAAAACAAAACAAAAGCGTATTTCAAGGAATATGCAAATTAAACAGAAATTACTACTTAATTAACAATTAAAGATGTAAAGTTTATCTGCAATATAAAGGTCATGTCATATGGACCGCTGAATCCTTCTTGAGATCATCCAAAGCAAGGCAAATTTCTTCACAACCCAAAGTTACATGACGGCGAACCGCCCCAACTTCACAATGTCAACAATAGTAAATCATGGTGCAAACCGGAAATTTTCTAACTTTTGAGGAAAAGCTAATGACAAAACAAGCAAAAGAATGAAGGCTCGCCACCTTTGAGCCACCACTAATCTTTACCCGTGGGTTCGAAAGTGGTCAACCAAAACTGCAACTTCATGACTAAGCATAATTAAGAAATTTTTTGGCTTCGATTCCCAAAAAAATCTCAAAAGAATTGAAGAAAAATTCAGAACAATTTAGGGAAAACATGGAGGAAGATCATATAGGCCAAACAATAATCCTAGTAATTTCTTCAGGGCCAAAGGAAGTAATTTTCGTTTATCAAAGTGAAAAAGAGTGCGTTACAGGAGTTCAAATACTCATTGCGCGCGTTGTAAGAAAAGCCATATCAAGTTTCAACCAAAACCTTAAATTCAAGAGAAACACTACAGTGAGTGGTTGCGAATCTCACCCTTCGTCGGAGTTAGAAAAGATCAACGAATCAAAGCATTTCAAGAAGGAATCCTACCTTTACGAGCCATGACGAACGCAACAACGAGCTTTGGAAAAATTTGTTCTAGAGTGTTTGAAGTTTATGAATAATAAACAAGAAGTAAAGGTCTATATGAGTTGCAAAGGCAAATGTATACGTCAAAAAAAGCTCGTAAAGATAAATATAAGTCGTTACAAAAATAATAGCATATAAATACAACCGGATGTCACCGTTATATATGCCCTATCTGGACGTGGTACAGGCGGGGCAGTCACCGGCCGGACTAGGTCCGGTCCCTCATCCTCGCGGGGTACAGTCTCCGGTGAGACCACCGTATGCGAAGAATGAATTCTTGTCTTTACGAGATAATAAGAGTGAGTATTGCTTGGCAATTCTGAGGGTCATATAAATTCGAAGATCGATAAAGGAAGTCGCACCGCCGCACTTCTTTCGGGAAGCTGCGAAACACGTTTTGAAGCCTTGCCTTTAATTTGGCATAAAACAAGCCGAAACTCCATGTCTGTATACACCAAAAAGGCTGGATTAGAGCACCGAGTTAAGGGCCGAAGTATGACAACACCCCCCTGCATCTAGCGGGCCTCTACTAGGTCTCATTGCAAAATTCACCAATTGTATATCGAAACAATTATATATGTCTCTATAATCCTAGTTGTTATTAGGCCGTGCATATTGCATGTAAGACTGTAATTGTGTCGCCTTGGAATTAGTCAAGGATTCAAGGATCCTAAACCATTTGTCCATAATTATCTTATTAGGCGTGGACAAATTAGTTAATTGGTCTTTAATTAGCAAAGATTAATGGTGATGAGAAAGTATATACCAGGACCATGATAAGAATATAAAAGGAGGAAGAAGGAGGAACTTACCGCGATATCGCTATTCCCAAGATTTAAGATAAAAGGGAAAAACAATAGTTAAGATTTGAAAATTGAAATCGCCTCGCAAATCGCTATTTACATAGGAAAATCAAAGAAAATTGTTAGTAAGTAAGTGACAATTATATTGAAATCGAATAGAAAAGAAAGAAATACAGAGGTTTATTTTACATGTTAACTTGACTGTATAATGTTTATTAGTCAATATTACACGATTCAAAGTGATAAAAACAAAGCAAAAATCAAAGAATATTTAAGAGAAGAGAAGATGGATTCTATGAGTTTTCTGCCATAGTTATACCAACAATGCTGTGGTCCGAACAATCCTCGAAACGATGCTAGAACCTTGATCTTGATTTGAATGATGTGTATTGAATGTGTTTTGGAGTGTGTATGAATTTTGAAAGAGTTTCTTTGAGGAGTTTTTGAAACAGAGGACGAGAGTTATGGGACGAGAGAGAGAGAGAGAATGCGTCAAGGAGTATGGAGGGTTTCTGGCCGGGTGGATCTAAATGAAGGGCTCGGCCTATTATTTAATAGGAAAAAAGCCAAAAAAGAAGCCAATAACTGGGCGCAATTACACCCAAATCTGCAAATTTACGCCCAAAACTGGGCGCAATTGCGACTAGCACTTGCCTGAATTTGGCTGATTCGTTTGCCCTTTTTTGAAAGATGCGTATAATATAAATCGAAATGAAATATCATTGATTTTTATTTTTGATCGCGGATATTTTAAACACAAAACACTGATTGATTAGTGAGATATTCGTGTGGCCCCATGCTGCAGGGTGCGGCATGAAGCTCCTGAAATGAGCCGTTTCGCACGAGTGCATTGTTGTTGTTTAGGAAACTTCATAACTATTTTTCTACAACTTCAACAATTATAGAAAATTGCACAAAATTCCTATGTAAATAATAGTCATGTAGTCAAATTCGTGAATTTTAGAATTGTTTCATAAATTAAATTAAATTGCTGAAAATTGCGACAATTGCCAAAAAATGCTTAGAAAAATTCATAAAAATCTAAGAAACATTTGTCTAAAAAAGTTAAAATCATTTTGAAAATTAAAACTTATTTTTAAGGGTGCTTGTAGTAAGAAAAGGTGTTTCGGCTTTGCCAAATCGCAGATATCTAGAGCATTGTTTTAAGCAGTTGTTCTTTAGAATTGACCAATTGCATTGTAGGTATAGTTTTTATCATTGGCCTTTATGGAGGGACAAATTAGGTATCTTACCAACCCTATATACGGTCAAATTTAACGTGGCAAGCAACATGGCAGAAATCAATAAATCCCACCCACAAACCCAAGCAAACCGTATATCGAATTAAATGATCATATATACGATACAATTTGTCCGTATAACAAAAGTCCCTGCCTGTAATACGGAAGACCCTGACTGATATATTACCTTCAGCTTACTCACGGCACACGTGTCAACTACGTGGTAGGCTGACGGATGCCTAACTCCAAATTTTTCTGCATTCGAGGGCCTGAAATTCAATTATACGTCTGTATACCATGCTCATACCACGAATAAATACAATTCATTACACCATCGTCAAGCGAGTATATCCAATGAAAAATGATCGCAAAAGCACAAGCCTTTGTTTGACTCACAAAACAAATAAGTCCACCTTTTTCATTTTTTTTTAGGGAGAGAGTCGATACCTACAAGACAATACAAGAGTCAATGAATCATAAATCATAGAGGCCATTCGAAGTCACAAAATCATGTCATTACATACATACATCATATACATACAACACACACAAACTATTTGTGTTGTTGTAAATACAAGGCTAAAAAAAGATAGTCCTAAAACTTAGTCCTCTGCCTGATCCTCAAAACACTGTATGGCCGTCCAGTCAGCATCCTTTGAAAAAATATAAGGTAGCTTACTTGAGGCGGAAACCTTGATGTGCTTGACTCGTATGTGCCACTCATAGAAGGTCCGCATTGAGAAAACGAGTGGCTAAAAACCTAAGGTAAACGGCCCTGAAAAACGTAGAACGAAGGCTGAGTTGGAGACTGCGATTGAGCTAAAAGTTCGGTTCGACGAGGCTGAGACATATATTTGAGGCACGTATGAAGGCATAAATTGAGGTTGGAACATGAATGAAGGAGCTAAGCCCACAAAGGACTAAACATCTTACAAAATTTCAAAATGAGATAAAAGCGCAAGTAGATACGAATCTAAAGCTTAGTCAACCGAAAGAATATTTACTTGACGAGCTCGCTGAATACTCAAATTTTACTTCAAAGAATCCATGAGTCTAAGTATACGCTCCGACCCAGCACGGTTGAACTGTGAAATTACAAATATGATGTCAACTAAAAAGAACATACAAGAATCAAATCAAAGCAAAAGGCAAAGCAAAAGAGTCTTACTCCCGTGAAGTCAGGAGGCAAAGAACGAGTAGCATGCCACTCAGACTCTGGAGCCTTGTTCAGCAACTCTTGTATCTGACCWGCAAGGACCTCATAGCTGATAGTGAGATCCGTGAAAGGAACCTCATCCTCCATAAAGTTGCACAATATAAAACATTTCGAATTAGGCAATTACAAATAGAAGCATACGAATAACTTAAACAAGAGAAAGAACGAACCCTAGGGCGGATGACCAGTCTGACTGGTTGAGCAAGACAAGGAGCAGCTCCTCTGAGTACGACACATCCTCTAGTAGTAGAGTGGCGTAACCAATAACCTCATACGAACCCTTACCCAGAATGTCCTTCAACTTTGGATTCATCATCAAAGTTGGAGGGTTTGTAGGGACAATTGGATGGTCCCTAGAATGCTGCCTCACTACGTGCTCACCTAAGTAATAAACAGTAGCGGCAAGAGTCCGAAACACGYAACRGGCGGCGGTCAGATCCCTCGCTCGAATAAGACTCTTCGGGCCTCGAATACCAACAAAAGGACGAARGTGTACCTACGACCAACAGACATAGGAAAGTCACTTGAAGTCCTGAATATAAACAAAGTAGAAGGTAGAAGCAAATAAAATATGTTACCTTAGTCACTTTCATCTTTCGAATTCTCTTTCGCGTCGTCACCAAAGAGTCCTTAAGCTTGATATGAGCTCGAGCGTCCCAAATCCTAGCACCAAGAAACTGCAKCAACTTTGGAGCACTGGGGGCTGTAGGACATAAGTATGAGTAGGCCCACAACTGCGAAAATATCACWAGTCAGCAACGCAAGCAAGTGAAACAAAATAAARAAATATAGACATAAAGTGAGAAATACCTCAATCACTCGCTATGGGCAACCAATAGATACTATCACTGAACTGTCTTGCTGTCTACAAGCCTTCCTCATGCAAAGGAGTAATTGGGCATAACTCAAGCCCGCCTAGTCAAAAGTAGTTTTCGTGCTCAAGTTGGCCAGAAAAGCTAAGTAGTGGAAGGGCATACTCGTGTCAGCAGAAGAATCAGGCACCAAGAAACTACCTACAATCAGTAAGAAGATGATCTGAGCTCTCTTGTCATCACTCGTGTCAGGTAGATCAAGTTCTTCTAGCAAAGAAAAGGGACGAGCAGACAACGACCCTAGAGGTAGAGTCTCAATAATAGGGCCAATCAAGGCCCTCAGCAGAGCGGTCCCAACCTTCAAATCAGGATCCACAACGACTGGCTTATCAGTGAAACCCAATCCTGTCARCATTTGTAAGTCATATGGGGTGATAGTCATCTCACCCCACAAAAAATGGAAAGTATTAGTGGTATCCCAGAACCACTCCAACAGCGAGAGAACGAAAGGGTAGGGAGTCGTTTGCCAAGTCAAGGATTTGAGAGAATCCAAGAAAGGACCAAATCCCACCCCCTTAATAAGTTTCATAAATCATGCTCCAACAGAACATTCTCATCGAAATAGTAGACCACACCCATATGGTGGCCATACCCCCTTAGTGTGTAGTTGCTCTGCAAAGAAATAAAACAACTTTCATTTAACGATACAGACATGTCACGTATGGAAAAGKAAAGGGTATTAGGGGGCTTACGGTCCCTAAAAGAGGACKGTGACAGATATGATACTCCCTATAGCACCACAATTGCGCAGGGGACCAGGCAGGGCAGTCCCATTTGTTCCGGCGACTGGAACACGAAACAGTGGAACCGACTCCATATGCATCATCAGAGGAATCTAACATCCTACAAGCAAATCCAATCCATAAGTCAAGAGTGTTCATAACCGTTTCGACTCAACTTCATACATTTCAAGCCAAAACATCACATATATGACCTTTGGGACACAACTTCATGGTCGCTATGAGGTSAAAAGTAGCTCACAAAACATATTACATGATCATTGAGGCATTGAAAAGTAATTCATACGTCATATATTAGATTCCCAGACAAATTTTTTGAATCAAAATATGGTGAAAACATGTTTTGGAATTTGAACTAAACCCATTACTTACAAATCATATATATTGATTCCCACATAATAATGGCGAATTAAAATATGATGAAGACAATACATTGGTTTTAAATTTGGAGTTTGAGCATGGAGTTGCTATTTGAATTACAAGCAAACAAACAAATAAGCAACAATAAATCAAGCAATAACAATGGAGCAAAATCACACAAAAA
>SNQN01002835.1:0-28757 GCA_008642245.1 Bassia scoparia | reverse complement strand
GTGCCTTCTCATTTCACCTTACACGTTTTATTTTGGTGAGTTCTATGTTTTTAGTGGTTTTATCTGTTACAAGTTTGGTTGACAAGCTGCCCTCGTGTATTTATTTGATTAGTAATGTGCTAGACATTTTTAGTTGCGCTGTTTTATTTGCACAAAGGTTAACGTGTGTTCTATTAAACGTTCTGCTTTTTGTACCCTAACACCTTTCTTGAGCCATTATTCTTTCTCAAACTTTGATATCTGTGATACTTGCAATAGATATGATATCGACTCCGAGGCTTTCCACCGAATATTATAGCTGCATTCGAGCACGAACCGTTCAACAATTATGTGTCGTTGAAGAAGGAACAAAGCTGCAGGCTGAAGGTCAAGCAGTCCCGCCGCCACCACCTCTCAGCAGCCCGCGCTCTCATGCTCTCCTTTTGTCTCCCAGGCTAGAACATCCTTCTCTCCTTTCACCTAGCGAGCCGCCCACCCTGCAGCACCTCTTCACTCTTCTCCTTTTTTCCTCTTGAGGTAGAACGAAAGCTGATGCTTCTCACATCCTTGCCAGGCAACCCCGCCCCTTTCTGGCGAGCCCGCTTGCATTCACTTCAATCATTATCCTGCGCTTCGAGACACTTTGCCCGTTTATTCCTTTGACGTCCCTCCGGCTTCAACCCTACGACCTTTAAAACTGAGTTTGACTGGTTTTCGGTTTCTTTTTAGTGATGAATATTTATCACATGTTAATCATTCGTAATTGACAACCTGTTAAGATTTCAGACTAAACTTTCTATTAGTGTGATAGATAGGATTGTGAGGAAGAGAGAAAACAAGTAAGAAATTTAAAGAATTGTAGAATTTCAGGTTTGTTATGATTTGATTTTCTTCTTTGAAGTTCCATCAAGTTCTTTTCCAGCATTGTTCTTAGTTTTTTAGGTAGGAGAATGTTCAATTGTTCTTCACAATCTTCATTTGCTTGTAGAATCCTTCAAACTTACCAAATCTTCATTCTTATCAAAATCCGCCCCAATTTTTAAGTGAGTCCTAGTTGTAGCATTTAATTCAGTTTTAATCATTTTAATTCATGTTCTTTTCCTTTTTGGTTTTGCGTAAGTTTAGGTCATCTTTTTCAGTTTCAATTTGATTCCTTTTGTTGATACCATTGAATCTTTGAGTTTTTGTATGTTTCTTTTTTGTTGTTATTTTATCTTTGTTTATTTTCGTGAGGATTTTTAGTAGATTATTCAATACCTCTATTTTTGCCTTATACTTGAGAATTCTATGGCCTTCCTTGTCGTTTTCTGATGCTTTGGCATTTGTTTGTTGATGTTTGTCAAACATGTTTGTGATATAGTTTCCTAAGCATTAGGAACTATGGAGCCCACTATGCTAGATTTTGCATGCCAATATATATATTAAACTCTATTCATCACTATTTACACCTTAAATTGTGGCATCAGATCATGTTGTTATCGGTGTCACCCCAATGCTTATGTAAGAACGATTCTATTCAATGCTTTCACAGGGTTATTTTGAGGGTTTATCTAGGTTTCTAGACTTCTTTTTCCTTGAGTACTTTCATGATCTAGACCTGTTAGAATTAAAAGACTTCAATTTGAGCTGTTTAGTATGATTGATGACTTGTGAGAGCATGATTCCATTTCACTTTCCTAGCTAGAGTCAAAGCGCTTTTATCAGTTGAATTCAGTACATCCTTTTGATTGGCATGATCATTTGTGTGTTAGGGTAACTATGTGATCCTAGGGTTTGTGTTTTCGATTTCTAAACTTTTATTTCCTTTTAGCTACTACTAATTTTAGCATATTTTTCAATCCCAAACTCGATTTTACACCCTCCAATCTATTATGATTCTAAAATCGATCTAATACCTATCCACCTCTTGGGGTTCGACCCGACTTTACTCGACTATACTTATAGTTTTTCGTTCGTGTTTATAATGTTTTGTTTGACTCAACGAGTTTTGAGTAATTTCCAACGACTCTCTCTCGATTTCACTTCGCATTTAAGAAAAATGTAAATACCTATTATTTTATATTAAAAGTTACACAATCAGATAGATATTAATTATATCCATACATGGTGTGACCAGTTGAAAATAGTGTATGTTGTATCGTCAACTACTTATACTCATATAATATTTGTCTACATATTTATAATTTTTAACATTAATTATGTTTAATCTGTTTTAAGCCCAATTTTTATTTCAACATATATTCTTATTTTGCATATCTTCATATTTGAATAACGATATATAAACAGCGAAAACTAATGATATTATGATATTAGAAAATTTATAAACATTATTTTCTTTGATCTAAGTCACACGCACGTCGGCAATGAATACTTAGTAAACAGACAAGTAACAGCTTTCCCCCCCCTCTCTTCTTCTTTTCTCCAAAGCTGATGGTGTCTAATAATATATAGTCTTCCCTCATTCTCTTACTAATTTACATGGTTTGGCCTTCCTTAAGGTCCTTTTCCTACTAATGTGTTTGTTATGTTTGAATGAGTTAGGTTTCATTCATTTTATTGGGTATGTGTTTGGACTCATCTGAACACACTAGTTTTGAAGAGTAGTATGAAGCTTGGATTGATAGCGGCGATGAATACGATGTCGCAAAGCATTAATATGACACTGTCCAATATTTTGTCCATAACTCACGTTTGGCACATTGATTATGCATCTTAATATTGGTTCAAACATCTTAAGATTACAACATGATCACTACAAAAACAAGCAAATAATGAGCAGCTTCGCCACCTTGAGCTAAATATGGATGCCTCTACACACTAAACACTCACTTACCCGTAGAGCTCTCCAAATATAACAAGACCAACTTCGCTGACCCATGAGATTATTTAACTAGTCTTCCAGCTTATCTTCCCAATATAACTAAGTCTCTCAAAACCTGATAGTAATATATTACACAAACCGTCTCTGCACCGCAATCGTTTTCAAAGATTCTATGAGTCCTAAACGCAAAGTATATTCCTAGTAATAAGGGATAGAGTCCCAATGTATAGATTTTCACCATTATCTATCCATCATATATTGATGATATATTAAAGAGTGGTGTAAGGGGATTCCAAGACCTATTGCTTACCGGTATAGACATCAGCCACATACAAAACTCTAGCCCAACCTTAAATTCGAAAGTCCTACTACAGGTTGAGTTTGCGACATCTCAGCCTTTTCAGTCCGAGTAGAAATGATTCACCGATACCAATACTATCATGTTAGAATATCTTCCTGACCTTAACGACTCTTAACGCACATAATCTTATCGCATCTAACTAGCTTGGAATTATATTTTTATATTAAAGTTTTAAGTTAGAATAATCACAAGTGTAAATTAGTCTTATTATGATTATTAGCTAAGTTACTATTGGTATACTCAGTTAAGAAGTCTATCGTATAAGCCTAACATAAGTACTTCCACATAAATATAAATAGCATACACACAACGACCACCGATAATATACCCATATCATGACCTATACAGCTTGGCTCACACATTGCCGTTACGATCCGTCCCTCATCCTCCCCAGGGTATCAGCTTCTCGGTAGAACACGTATTCTGAAGCGAAATTTAATTCTGCTAATACATAGACTGGATTAATGTCTTGCATGAGCGAATTCATATAATCAAAATCATACATAGATAATCGCCATCACGCACTTCTTTCGATATGCTCGAACACGATTAAGCCTTGACACGTATGCCAGTTTCTAAGATACCTAAATGTACTCAAGCAAGCTAAAAGATACTACCATGTATGTCAGTTTCCACATAGTCTGATTAAGCCGACAGAGGATGATAAGGGAGCGAAGTAAGAACACTAACACCCCCTCCCCTGCAATCATACTCTCTCTACTAGTTCTCATTTCAAATTCACACAATTCGTAAATATCGAACCCCACATATATGTCTCTATTAATCCTTAGTTGTTACTCAGTTGCGTGTGGACTTTATTACAAGTAAGGTCTGTTAATGTCGCGCCTGAATATTACCGTCAATCAAGGACCTTAAAACCATTTAGTCCATAATTATCGACTAGACGTACAATCACTCTACTTTATCTTAAATATAGTCTAAATGAACTTTGATATAGAATTATATACTAACCAGAATCAAGACTAATTCATATAAGAGTTATAACCAGATATCTTCCTCGTATCGCTATCCAATGATACAAATAAAAGTGAAAATCACAATAGTATCAGAAATCTCGAATATTGAAATACCGCCTCTGCAAATCCAATTTCTACATTAGGAATTATACAAGAATATGTTAGTAGACAAATAATATATATGTAAACTCCGAATAGAAAGAAAGAAAAAGCGTATATCACATTTACTTATGGATCTAAATCTATTATTACTACTAATATTACACGATTCAATAAATGATTAAAAACATAGAATGAAATAATCAAAGATAATATCTACGACAAAAAGAACTATTCCCTCTATGAAGTTTACTGCCCATAGCACCTTCATGAACAACACACGGCTATTAGTGGTTATCAAACATATCATCGATACGAGCTATAGTCAGCCTTACTCTTATTTTGAAATTGGTATTACCTCTAATGTCTTTTAGAGTGTTTATTGAAGTTAAAGAGCATCTATACGAATGAGTATTTGAACAATAATAGAGTAGATCCCCGATGACGAAGAATTTAGAAGAAGAGATTGCCGAATTAGTTCATTTATGTCTTGTGCCATACGATCTAAATGATGGCATCGCCTAATCAATAGGAAAAAAGCCATAAAAATGATAAGCCTATTAACTGGCGTCATACACTCTCAAATACTGAGCTCGAATACGCCCTAAAATCTGCCCACATCTACATTAATAGCACTATCCGATTATTGCTATATCGTGTTTGCCCATTTTTGAAATCGAGTATATTATATAAAGTCTGACAATAAAATCTTAATCCATTTAATATTCATCCATTAATCTGATAGCATATGTATGAACACCAATACAATCTATTTGATCAAATGGGAAAATATCTGATAGGCCAGCAACCCATGATTATAGCTCGTCGAGTCGCCTATGGCTCCTTAAAATCGCAGCCTTTTCGACATGAGACAGTATTTATATAGTTACTTCATATATACTATTCTCACATACACTTCAATCAACTGACAAAGCACACAAAACACTTATGCTACAATTCACATCTTATCCCCAATATAGTCCTTATAGTCAAAATTTCGTCAATTTTAGAATTGTTCTATTCAATTCATTAAGCCTACAAATTCGGACAATTCCATAAACTGTCTTAGAAAAAGATTATCCTCGTAAAAATTCTAGAATACCCATGTACTAAAAATAAATAACCAATCATTTTAAAGTCAAAATACTTTAATTCTCTTTACATGTGCTCCTCCCCTCAAATAGTAAACAACCGTGAATTTTCAGCTCAATTATATTCTAGGCATTGTAAGCAGTTTCCTATAGAAACTGGACCAATACCGACTATCTGAACTGTGTATATCTAATCATTTCTGCTCATAAGGAGGCAACAGAAAGATACTGTATCTATCAACCACCCTAATACGCAAATTATACATATAGCAGCACATCATCTGCAGTCCCATACAATAAATCCACACTATGCGCAACAAACCTATATAACGAATTAATTTGTATCAATATTACCCTAACAGGCCAAATCTAAAACCAGTCCCTACGTAAGTACGAAAACTCTCACTGAAATAATTAATATTTCGGTCAGGCTACTCCACTGCACACCGTTTCTACCTAAACCAACCCGATCGTTGTATAGGACTTACCGGATGCGCCAACTCCCACACCCATTTCTAGCCAAATGATACGAGGCCTGAAAGTCTATCCATAATCGATTCTGGTAGGTAATACATGATGCGCACGCACGTAATTACCAAGTACAAGCATTACAACCATCGTCTAATCAGAGTAATCCATGAAAAAATAGCATGACTCTACAATAGCACGAACTTGGTTGACTCTACAAACACCAACCCGCCACCTTTTTCATTTATTATTTAGGAGAGAGACCTATCTCTCACAAACAATACAAAGCAATCATCTACTCAATATTAGGTTATACATTATGTAGCATATGAAAAGAGCCCACCACCGATTTCACACCACTCTCAAACTCAAAATAATAAAACTTTAGAATCCTTACCCACATTGCAACTTATCAAAGCACATACATGTCCATACGAGATCACCACCCAAACGAATATAGTAAGTTGTGAGTTAATACTAAAGAATTACAAGCTAACAACAATAACACCTTCTCTAAATCTAGTATCCTATTAATCCCCTTCGTCTTGATCCTCAACAACTTATACGGCCTCAGTCAGCAGTCTCTTCTGAATTAATAAGATACTACTAGCAGGCAACCTATGCGATAGCTGCACTCTGATGATGCCACTCATTAGTAACCCCGATCTATATGATTCAAATACGAGTCTTAAGGTCAAACAATAGAAAAACGGCCTGTAATAACTAAGAACGACTGAGGGTGAGACTCATAGCGCTAACTCACGTGACCACTATGTATGTATCAATATTTCTAGTTCACCTCTATGGACATAAACTGATTTGTACATAGATGAAGGAGGATTCCCTCATCCCTCCACAAAGCGCGCTTCAACTCGATATCGAATTCATTAAACAATCGAATCATAAGCGCAATAGATACGATTCTAAAAGAGTCACCGAAGAAATGTATCTTGACAGCTCGCTGAATACTCAAATTTACTTCCAAAACCATGAGTCTAATTACCTACCACCCAGCACGATGAACTGGTGAACTTTACACAATTTATGAAGTCAAACTAAAAATAATAGAACCATACAAGATATCCAAATCAAATAGCAGATAGCAACAGCAAATGTCTTACCCTCCCCTTGAATCATAGGCGAACGACCGTTCAATATGCCTAGCGCATCTACAGACCCCTGAGCCCACCTAAGTCAGCAACTCTGTACTCGTGACCCATCTTCAAGAACCTCTATAGCCGATAGTGGAATCCGTGAAAGACCTCATCCGTTCCATATAAGTCACAATATTAAAACATTCCCCCGAATTAGGCATATTACAGATATAGAGCATACGTAATACTTAAACAACAGACGAAATACCACGAACCCTATGGCGCAGGTCATCAATGACAGTGCGACCTGTTGAGCAAAACAAGCCCCCCATCAACTCTAACGAACACTCTCTCTGTAGCAGAGATGGCGTAACCTCCCAACCCCTCATAACGCACACCCAGGAATGTCCTTAATCTTTGGATTCATCATCACAAAAGTTGAGTTTAGGACACTCTTGAATCGCCCTAGAATGCTGCCTCACTACCTGCTCACCGATAATACAACATAGCTAGCTATATGAGCCAAAACACATAAACGGGCGTCCCACAGATCCCACCTCGATAAACCTCCATCCGCCCTGCAATCCACCAACAAACAGAGACAAGTTACCTTACGACCACCAGACATAGAAATCCTTTCCCGCTGTAAAGTCCTGAATATAAACACAAGAGAAGTAGAAGGCAAATCAAATTACCAACTCTTATCGACTATTCATCTTTCATTTCGTCCTCCGAGCGTCGTCACCAGTCTCTTACCGCATAAATATGAGCCGAGTCGTCCCAATCCTAGCAGACCCAAGCAAAACATCGACACTCAACTTTGAGCACCCTGCACAGACATAATATTATCGCCACACTTCGAATCCATTATCAACGAAGTCAGCACGCAAGCAAGTGAAACAACACCCTTAAAATAACATATATGACATACATGAGAAATACCTCAATCTACCTCGCTAATGAGGGCAACACAATGAGAAAACTATCACTTGAATTCTTCTTCTGTCTACAGAATGCCTCCACATCAAAAGAGATAATCTGGCATACACTCACGCCCTCCTAGTCAAAATATTTCCTCTCTAAGTAGCCAGAAATTAGCTAAGTAGTGGAATGCAATACTCGTCACCAGCAGCAAATCAGCACCAAGAACCACACATTACAAATCAATGAAGATCGCCTATGATCTGATCATCATTTTCTCACTACGTGTCATTAGTACCATTTCATTCTAGCAAATACAACAGAGAACGAAGCAGACACTAACCGATCCCTAGAAAGTAGCCAGTCTCAAATATTTTACTAGGCAATCGAACCTCCTCAGGCAGAGCCGTAACAATGCAAAAATCTCATGATAACTACAAATACATATGGATAATTTATTAATGCAATAATAAAAACTGCAATACCCAACCTTCCATATCACATCTCTACAACGACTGCTATCAGTTGAATAAGCCCAATTTCCTCCAAAGCATTGAGACATGATATAGGTGATAGTAAATACTACACCGCCATCAAAATGTAATCTAGAAGATAACTGCCCACTGAATCGCTTTAATCACAACAAAAAGAGTATTTAGCATTAATAAATACATACAAACAATTGTGATCAAACCGAACGATTATAATCCATGATTTGCATATAATCAACCAAGATGTATCCAATAAAACCACTTACACACACACAGAGATACGATAGATATATAAGAGTAAATCTTGACCACATCAAAGGAATTGAGATTGAATCCAAGAATGAGACCAAATAATCCCAACTCCCCACCCATTTCACCCTAGACCTCCCAAACCAACACGACTCCGAAAAGTAGCGTCAGCACTATTAATAAGTTTCATAGAATCAAGCCCTTCCAACAGAAGCAATTCGCATCGATAATAGTAGACCACAAGCCTCATATGATTGCCATACCCGCCCTTAGTGTTATGTGCTCTGCTAAAGTAAGAAAAACAATTTATCTTACTCGAATTTTATCGATATCAGTAACATAGTCATCGTATGAAACAGATAAGAGGGTATAGGTAGGGACTACAAGTCCAAAGAGGAAAGGTGACAATTATTCACTCCTCTATAGCACCACAAGACGCAGAAGCCAGCCCGCAGTACCTTCTTTCCTCACTGGAACACGAAAACAGTGCAAATACCGATGCTTCATAAAGGACTAACATCAAGAACAAACATCATACAAATCTAAAGATCCATCCGCATAACAGGATCCAAGATTCATAACTCGATTTCGCTACCTAACAATCTTCTAATACATTTCTATAGCCCACAACACCCCAGTCACCCTAATATACCCCTGGAGACAACCACGTTCTATTATACACTCGCTAATCGCTGGTCAAAAGAAGCTACACCACATATCATAGTACTAACCATCTGAAAGCATGCAACTAATTCATACTCATATATTATCCCCAGCACTCAAAAACAACTTTTTCTAATATCTTGTAACTATAAAAAATTGGCTCTGAAATTCAAGTTATTGGCATCTTCATTACTAATAACATCCCATATTACTTTACTACACAATCCTTCAATATATCCCCACATAATATTACGACATCTAATATTATATGCATAGTAAACTTAATATTCATTGGATATTTAAAATTGCGGATATTGCAGCACGGATATGCTTGTAATTACAGATTCCAAAACAAACTATAAAATTTACTCCAAACAACAAGCTATATATACCTATTAAGCGCAAGAGTCGCGCAGAAAATTAAAAATCAAAAGAAGCCAGTCGACAACTATCCGCACCCTTCTTTTATTTTCAAAAAACACAAGCTTCAAAAATAATTTCAGCAATTCACAAAATATAACACCATCAAATTTAATAATCAAAAGGCAATAATCTATAACAAAAAACATACATATACAAGCTTCCAAGCATAAAACAAAGCAATTCAAGCCCAAAATACTAACAAATCAAAAACTCCCCAAAAAACTCAATTAGACCCTAACAATATGACAGTCAACATAGAGAGAATAGAAGAAAAATACCTTAATTTTCGTAGATGGACAATTCAAGAACCAAGGATCTTTATTGCTTATTATTATTGACTAATATAAATATTTTGAAACAACTTGAAAGTAGACATAAAACTCTATCTAACTCCAATGAGCCTAGCCTATGTACAAAGAATTGACCAACACCGATACGCAAGTAATACCACTAACACTATTCTTCGCCCATATACACAAGCCATCTATATACCAGGCTAATTATACCCCTCAACGTCAGCTCAGTCTCAAAAACTGCATAATCTTTAATAAATTTTACGCCGCCATTTTCAGCATATTCCCACGTCTAATTCGCTCACCCGGAACCCTTCACAACCACCTTAATACAAAACAATTCGAATCTATACCCTATACCAACCACCAACCTACTTACACAAACCAAATTACCAAACACCACCAAACATATTTCAGTCACAATCCTACCTTCGTCATACACTCAGAACAACACACAACCATCTTCCCAGAGCTAGTGCCCTATCTGACAGGGAAATCTCCCAAAGTAATGCTTACTAAGAATTCACACAAACATATTAGCACCCTTAGCATATGCATGCACGGAGAACCGGCCGGTACTACCTCAAGAATCATTCACAATCAACATTGCGTGCCCTAAGAATCTCCTTGGCCAATGGCACAGTCCCACATTAATGCTACACAAGCCAAAGAATATCACCCCAATCATCATGGTTCCCCTACGCGCTTACGACCGCCCACGGAGACATCGGGAGTTACCTTCTTACCCGGCCTAAGGTTCCACTACAAACATCACCCTGACGCCTTAGGAATATGGCAATCCGAAAGTACTCCACATCCGCCAGAATATATACACCACTAACACCCTATACCTCAATCACACCAGCGTAAAGCCCCCTATAAGGGTAATGACCTTATACGCGGAGGTATAGAGCTTACACAAGGTCGTTCATACATCGATATGCAATTAATTGGCCTCAGATCGAAAGACGTCCCGCGGAATTCCCGATTCCCAACACAGTCCATGGCAACCGTAGTAGCAGTAAACTAACCTGATTTTGCAAATTGTATAGCGAAAAGGAACTTAGATCGTAACGTCTTAAGCTTCCTCCGCCGAATCGATCCTTGACTTTCGTCTTACAAAAACAAGCTTCTCTCCAGACTTTAGCCAAAAAAAAAAAGGGGGGCCCTTTTTATTTGTTTTTTTAGACACCCAAAAGTGCTTCCCCCAAATATGAATAGCGAATGAGAAAATATACATTATATCGAAAGATTTATTCGAAAGTCACACAAATCATAACCATCTTCATTAAACCACATCTTTGCACAGTGAGTTAAATTGATTTGAAAACGTTGTCAGAGCTCAATATTAGCTGAAATATTTATTTAATATTTTCTACTTTTCTTATAAAAACGATTCTAATTTTTTTCATCTTATCCTCTCATCTACTTCACCAATTTTTTAATAAAATTATCTATTTCTATCATTTTATATTTTTACAATTTAGCGAAATGATTTTCGAAAAAAATAAATTAGAAATTCATAATAAATTCAGAAAATTCAGAGAATTATCCAAATATCTAAATTAATCATGGTTATCCACAAGTGGTTAAATTAATTGAAGTAGATTAATGCAAAACAGGATATAATTCCGAACGAAAATTACATAAACGATATTAGCAACAGATCGTACGTGTGTTCAGTCAGCCCAACCGTATATACGTTCAATATGAGTATATACGTTCCACAACCGTATATACGTCCTTGACTGTATATAAGTTTCGGAGTAATTACGTGTATTTCGTATCCCATAATCCTTCGTTCACTGTATCGTTACCAAGCCTATAAAACATCTCTCGGTGCTTAATCAAAAATCAACGAATTTTCTTTCTTAACGATGAAAAACTTAACAATCTCTCTCACAAATCACTCACAAAATCCGATTTCTCAAATTCACGCCTACTTCGGACGTTCTTTGCAAATCTAGGTACAAATTCTAAAACTATTCAATTCAATTCCTCTTACTTATATAAGATTGTTTTTCATTAATATTATAATTTCGCTTATGAATTTCAATCATGCAAATTCATTGATTATCAATCGTTTTCGCTTGATCACAATTGTTTTATCGTAATTATCAATGCTAACAATCTCTTTTGTTGTGATAAGCGATTCAAGTCGAAGCAAAGTTTAGATACACTAACCTTTTTTTTCTCTTGTGATTAATAGCAAAGCAAGGTAAGATTGAGTTATATATTTGAGTTTTCTATTATTGCATACTAACCATTATCTCATATGTATTTTGACTTAGTTTATGCATGAGACTCTTTTTGATTGTTTAAACRAGACCTGAAATTGTTGAATCGCATTAAATTTGGATTAATCATGGACAAACTGATTTTAAGCACCTTATTAATTTGATTAATTTRAAGTGGTCAAAACAATTAGGATAGGTAGTGATATTTGCATAATAGAAACTCACTTTCTTCAATAGATTTCTAAGACTAGAGCGCTTCCTAAGGATAAAATTCCTAGGTTGTTGTGTATTCAATGGATTTGATCGAATGGAATTACAATGAGACTGAGTAGAGCGAGGCCACTACATGCGGGCGGATTGGGTCAATGATTCTTTCTATACCATGTCCCCGAACCCACGAACTGGTTACTTGATCAAAYAGTGGGGCCATTAACTTGGCACCAATGTTTTGGCCTTCCGTGATTAACCTGTATCGGCACGGTGGAGATTCCCCACTTGACAACACTACCCCAACGCACTCACGTGCGGGATCCGTGGCTCAAGCCTACGAATGAAACAAGGCCCAATAAGGGCACATGCCTACACTTGGGCACAAGAATCTTAATTACTCAAAAGGAWAGTTAGATTTACAAAACAAAAAATCAAAAGAAGAAAAAGGAAAGGAAAAATTAGAAGAAAGAGAAAAGAATTTACAACTACCAAATTGYTCCTCTTTAGATAAATTTGACTTAACAAGATGATCATGGAAATTACCTCCGCTATAAATCACATTCAATGAAGGAACCATATCCAAAATTTGAAAAGGGTCATGAAAAGATTAAGGAGTAGGCTCAACCTTAATAGTATTACTTACAACCTTACTCTCGGCAACAACCACTGCATCTAAAGAACGTGTAGCCAAAAGTTCTATATTATTACTTAATTGATTCCTCAACTAATGGATCAACATTCTCATGAGTAATATTCATACGTTCCTCCATTTTTTCGTTCCGATCATCCTCATTAGAGCYAATATTATTAGAACCCTTACTCGCAAACCKTCCATCATTACACTCATCATCATTGAACACATTTTTCTTATTAGATAGYTGAAGAGAATTTAATCGTTGTTTTAGACAACGCTAACTCTTAACAATCTCACTTATTTGCAACTGATTATCTTTCATTTGCAACTGAAAACTTTCCTAAAAATCCTTCATTTGCAACTGAAACTCTTTCATTAAAGTCATAAGTTCTACTATGTCGTTAGATGGTTCAAGATGTAAGTTATCCATATTAGGTTGAGGAGAAGAGTTATAAGCATGCAAATATGACTCATTATAAGGACAAAGAGATACATCATGATCACAAGTGCAACAGTTAGAACAATAAGAATATCTGTCTCTTATACACATCTAATGACGAACTATTGATGGATTGTATTAAACCAAAACTAGGGTTTTTTTTTGAGAAAACGTAATTCTAAAACTAAACTAAAATCCAATAATATGAAGTATGTCTACAAAATAGGATCTCTCCCTTTAAATACTCCTCAAACTAAGATAGAAAAGTCCGCGGTTGAACCAGTCGGTTCAAAGCCAAACCGGCCAGTTAGTACATTCTCGCGGCAGTTTAACTAGGCCATTTTTCGAAGGCTATCGTGAGTTCTAGGCATCCAATTTAGTCATATGACCTATCTCTTCGAATCTCTTGAAATCTAGTTTCCAACCTTATTTAAGTCGCATCAATCCAATGTGCCAAACGTGAGTTATGGACAAAATATTGGACAAGTGTCAATATTCTGTCTCTTATACACATCTAAATAAATAAATAAATAAATAAATAAATAAATAAATAAATAAATAAATAAATAAATAAATAAATAAATAAATAAATAAGATTAAGAGCTAAGAACAATACCAAAATCAAAATAATTGAAGAACTAATGATGAACTATTGATTAATTAAATTAAACTAAAGCTAGGGTTTTTAGAGAGAAAACGTAATTCTAAAACTAAACTAAAATCCAATAATATGAAGTATGTCTACAAAATAGGATCTCTCCCTTTAAATACTCCTCAAACTAAGATAGAAAAGTCYGCGGTTGAACCAGTCGGTTCAAAGCCAAACCGGCCAGTTAGTACATTCTCGCGGCAGTTTAACTAGGCCATTTTTTGAAGGCTATCGTGAGTTCTAGGCATCCAATTTAGTCATATGACCTATCTCTTCGAATCTCTTGAAATCTAGTTTCCAACCTTATTTAAGTCGCATCAATCCAATGTGCCAAACGTGAGTTATGGACAAAATATTGGACAAGTGTCAATATTAATGCTTTGCGACAATCGTATTCCATCGCCGCATCAATCCAAGCTTCATACTACTTCTTCTAAAACTCAGTTGTGCTCTCAATGAGTCCAAAACCCATCCCAAWCAATGAATGAAACCTRAAACTCATTCAAACACTAAACAAACAACATTAGTAGGAAAAAGGGCCTTAAGGAGGCCAAAACCATGTAAATTAGTAAGAGAATGAGGGGAAGAACTATATATTAATTCAACACATCAGCTTTGGAGAAAGAAGAAGAGAGGGGGGGGAAAGCGTTACTTTCTTGTTTACTAGTATTCTTTGCACGTGATGCGTGCGTGACTATATATCAAAGAAATAAATGTTTATAAATTTTTCTAATATCAATAATTCATTAGTTTTTAGCTGTTTATTCATCGTTATTCAAATATGAAGTATGCAAAATAAAGAAATATAATGTTGAAAATAAAAATTGTGCTTAAATACTAAAGATTAGCAAATAATAATGTTAAAAATATAAATAGTAGACAAATTTTATGGTATAGTCAGTTGTACGATACAACTACACTAAATTTTCCAACTTGGTCCACCATGTATGGTATCATGAATATCATCTGATTAGTGTAACTTTTAATATAAAATAATAGGTTTTACATTTTTCTTATAATCGCRGTGAAATCGAGAGGGTCGTTGGAATTTACCTCAAAACTCGTTGATCAAACAAAAATTTATAAACCGAACAAACAACTATACTAGGTATAGTCGGTAAGTCCGGGTCGAACCCAAAGGTGGATAAGGTATTGCTCGATTTTAGAATCAAATGATTTGGGGGTGTAAAATCGAAGTTTGGGATTGAAAATAGCTAAAATTAGTAGTAAGCTAAGGAAATTGAAGTTTTAGAAATCGAAAGACACAACACCTAGGATCACTAGGTTACCCAACCACACAAATGATCAATGCCAATCAAAAGGATGTACTGAATTCAATGTTAAAGCGCTTATGACTCTAGCTTAGGAAAGTGAATGGAATCATCTCCCAAGTCATCCAACCATACTAAACCAAGCTCAAATTGAAGTCCCTTTCTAATTCTAACAAGGTCTAGTCATGAATAAGTAAGCTAGCAAACCTAATCAACCCTCCAATCCCTTGAAATGGTTGAATAAGGCAATCTCTCTTACATCAAGCCTTGGGTGGACAACACCGATACAAAACATGATCATGAAGCCACAATTTAAGGGAAATAGGATGATGAATTGAGTTTAATATATCATCTTGGCATCAATCTAGCATAGTTGGGCTCCCTAGCTTCCTAAGCTAGGAAACTACTCACAAAACATGTTTGAAAACATCAAACCAACAAATGCAAAGCTAGAAAACGACAAGGAAGCCAAGAATTCTCAAGTATTAAGGCAAAAATAGGGTATTGAATATCTACTACAAATCTCAACGAAAATCAACAAAAAGTATACCAAAACGAACACAAACTACTCAAGATTCAATGTATCAACAAAAGGAATCAAAATTGAAACTTAAAAAGATGACCCATAAAACTTACAAAAACAAAAAATGGAAAAGAACATGAATTAAAATTGATTAAAACTGAAATTAAATGCTACCAATAGACTCACCTTAAAAAATTGGACGGATTTGATATAAGAATTGCAAGATTTGGTTAAGTATTGAAGATTCTACAAGCAAAAATGTGAAGAACAACTTGAACTTTCTCTCTCCTAAAACTAAGAACAATGACTGAAGAACTTGATGAAATTCAAAGAGAAAATGCAATCTAACAAAATGAAATTCTACAATTCTTATTTCTTACTTGTTTTTCTCTCTCCTCACAATCCTATCTATATCACACTCAATAGAAGTTTTCTGAAATATTACAAGTTTGTCATTACTAATTTAACATGTGCCTAAATATTCTCCCTAAAGACAACCGAAAACCAAGTCAAACTCAGTTAAAGGTCTGGGTGAAGACGGCAGGCAAGGACGTGCAAAAACGGGCAAAAGCTCGCTTTTCTTCTGTCTCGAAGCAGGAAAATGGATTGAAGTGAAGCGCGGGCTCGCCAGAGGGTGTCGCGGGCTTGCCTGGCAGGAGGTGAGAGCTCGCTTTTCGTTCTACCTCAAGAGGAAAAAAGGAGAGGAAGAGGCGCGTGCTTGCCAGGGTGGCGCAGGCTCGCTAGGGTGAAGGCGAGAGCTCGCCTTTTGTTCTACCTGGGAGAGGAAAAAGGAGAGCATGATGCGCGGGCTCGCTTGGGTGGTGGCGCGGGCTCGCTTGCCTCAGCCTGCAGCTTTGTTCCTTAACTTCCAACGACCATAACTTTGCGCTCCGTGCTCGGAATGCAGCATATAATATATCGGTGGAAAGCTCTCGGAGTCTACCTTCTAATGCTAAAAAGTATCACCTGCAAATTCAAAGTTTGCAGAAAGATATGGCTCAAAGAAGGTGTTAGGGTACAAAAAGCAACGTTTAATAGAACAACGTAACCCTTGCAAATAAAACCACGCCAACTTGTAACTAAGCACATTACTATCAAATATACACGAGGGCAGCTTGTAACAACACACAACACTTGTAACTAAGCTAAAAACCACTAAAAACCATAGAAACTCCACCAAAATATACAAAGTGGAAAATTAACCAAAAGGCTGGTAAAATGATGTCGAAAACACACAAAATGGCCAAAATAGAAGAGAAAGAAGTGCCTAAATGTGACCATTTTTGGCACTTATCATTTTCCTATTGTGTCAATCATATCAAATTATTTTGTCAATTGAATTCTTTTTATTAGAGTAACTTAACATATGCAATGTTTTATCGTAACATGTTTATTATGGTAAGAAAGGAAAACACTCTAAACATTTCTTAATTAGTAGTATGTAGTTGAAATTTCAAATGCAATACCATTTTTAACTTGTTCAACATTTATGGCAAACTGTCAATTGAAAAGTAAAAAAAGATTATTAATTTTTTTTAAAAAAAATCATTAAGGGTATAATGGACATTTTGAAGGGACATTATTGTTCCCCATTCCCTTATGTAATAGAGATTAAGGTCGCGTTCAGTTCGTCTTAATTTTTTGATCTGATCTGAACTTTTTTAATCTGATCTGAAAGTTTCTGATCTGGTCTGATCTAATCTGGATTTTTCTGATCTGGTCTAATCAAATTTGAATTTTTTTGATTTGGTCTGATCTGATCTGAATTTTTCTGATCTAAGCTGAAATGAATTATTATTATTATTATTATTATTAATATTATTATTATTATTATTATTATTATTATTATTATCACCAAAACGTGTCAAACTTTACAAACAATAAAAAATATTAGTAATGAAAATAAGTAATGTGAGACATAATAAAATAATAATAATAATAATAATCCATATATTAAAATAAATTAACATAGAAAGAAAAAGAAACTAGAAATAATGGTGACTTTACAAGTCATTTTGTTGTTCAATTGATTGCCAAATTTCTTGTGCTATTTTTTGTTCTACCTTGTCCATTACTTCCTTACGTTTTTCACCAAACATATCACAATCTATACTAGGTTTGACATTTATTCCTTGACAGACTAATTTACCTAAGTCATACAATCTATACATGCCTAAAAATTGATTAATGAATTAATTTCCCTCCAATAATTTAATATTTCCTAGAAAATTGATATGGTTATTATATTTTACCACCTAATATGGGAAATCACTAATAATTTTATGAGCAAGCAAAATGTTTCCTTCAAAAGTGATATGATTTTTATATTTTCTCCCATAATCTGATTTTTATTTTCCCTCCGAATGTGATATAATACATATTTTCCCTCCAAAAATGATATGATTTTTAAATTTTACTTCCTAATATGAATCAATGAGCTTAATTCATTTCCTTGCAATAATTTTATGGCCAATAAAATATTCCTTCCAAAATTAATATGATTCTTATATTACCATTTATTATTATGTACGAAATCAAATTATCAAAGTTTAAATTTTTGTGGAGGTAAATTTTATAGGAATGTATGATACACAAATTCCTTCTAATATCTCATAAGCATAGGAATGTATGATGATACACAAATTTCTCTAATAAATTTTAAAGGAATGTATGATACGCGAAAAAAAGGACTTTTGACATTGCAAAATTCATAATTATTAAGCGAATGTGACAATGTTTTACTTGTATATATTTTGACTAACATAAGCACATTGTAACCGTTTTCATTATAATTCTTATAATAAATTTTTAAAAATATTTAAAGTAAAAATATTTATTTTAAAAAATTATAATATATAAGATAAGGTGTGATCTGAATTTTTCTGAACTGATCTAATTTGAAATTTTCTAATCTGATCTGATCTGAACTTTTCTAATCTGGTCTGATGGAACTTTTCTTATCTGATCTATTTTTTTTAATAAGCTTTAGACTGCTTAAATAAGTTGAACTGAACGTAGCTTAAGTTGTAACTAATTTAACTTGTTTAAAGTTTAATGTTAAGGTTGACTTATTCCAAGATAATCAAAAGATTAACTTATTTTGTCGATTGAGTAAAGATTGAGTTATTTTGATAAATTTTCTTTTTTTATTATTTTCTATTAACTTTCACAATCTGATCTACGAAGTACTCCGTATTTAGGAAACTTTTCTATCAACTCTAATAAAAAAAACTCATTCTTCGATTTTTCTTAGGTCTCATTTCGCCTAAAGCCCTAAGCATTGCTCCAAATTCATCATCTTCTTCAAATTTCCACTCTCATTATACTTATTTTGTTGGAGAAGTATAGTGTAGTCTTCAACAATATAATATCCCACATGGAAGAAGTGAAGAATGTTGTAGTAGTTTATATTTTAACATTTTTTCCCATATTTTCAACCATTGTGCGTCGCACATGGACAAAATAAAAGTAAGCTATTGTACTATATAACATTAGCTTCAATTTTATTTTGTAAAGTATGGCATCCCACTGATAGTTTGGACTATGTAGTGTTTGTATATAAAGCTTCCTACTACTAACTTGGTTAAACTTTAAGCATAGAGTATGAGTGTGGTATTCAGTATGTTGTGTGTGTGTGTATTGTATATACTTAGCAGTTAGACACGTGGCGCGATGCGGTTATTTAAGTTACTTACTAGTTTTTTTTCTTTGCACGCGATGCGTGCATGTCATACCTAAAGTCATTTTCTTATCATTTTATAAAAATTTGATTTGAACATACATTTATAATTATGTATTATTTCTTCTTTCTTTTATTTTTATTTTTGCTTTTTCGATTGTTTTCTCTCTCGATGTTCGCCAAAACAATGTACAATGTTATTTTTCATATTTTTCTTAAAGAAATGTCTCGTGTGCAAATTAAGTGGTCGAAATTTTGTATTAGGTCCAATCATTGAATTTTTTAAAAAATTGAAAGATTTTGACTTGCATAATAGAAATTAAGGAATAATAATCATAGTACAAAAATATAATTAATATAAAGATTAATGTGAAATTTAATAGGAAGAGAAAATCACACTCCTTAATTAAGTATTTAATTGTTACCTATTTAGTTTGAGGAACTTTATTTTTTTTCATTTTGTAGTAATTCCAAGGAATCATGCATTAATTAATTCTTTTTTTTTTGCAAGATTTTTTGAATTACATGTACAATTACTTGTGAAATTAATATGGTTATATATGGCAATTTATTCTAATTATAGGTTAATTAGCTTTTTTTTTCCTCTCTAAGCTTTCTCTCTAAACTTAGGGTTTCGCTTGGTAGAGTTCTTTATCCCTTCTTCGTCTACAAAAGTAAGGTTTTTCAGTTAATCTTTCGCTTGTTAGTTTCTTTATCCCTTCTTCTTCAACTAAAGAAGTAAGGTTTTCCTCCCTTGGCCGCCTTTTTTTATCGTGAGGCTATTGGGACTCGTCGTACGGGAAGGGACTACGGTCCCTCCTTATCGCCGATGAGCCCCCTCCCTCCTTTTGGGTTTGCTCGATGTCGATTGATTATGAAAATATTATTGACGGGGTTGAATGTCGCTAGTATGTCGTTTATATGGTACTTCGCGATGACGTCACGAGCAAGGGGCAACAATCACGACCCCCCTGATTCGGGGCCTCGCTCCGAGGGGCAACGACCACGACCCCTTGTTTCAGGGCCTCGCAACGACCATCCGCCCCTTAGAAGGTTGTGGTAGGGGTTCCACTGCTATCGTCAGTAAGAGTTGCTACATATCGTTTCAAGCAAGCTACTTTAATTTAGTTTTAATTATTTTATTTTCAATAAGGATGTCCTCTGGGATTTGGTTWCTATCTGATCGCAATTATAGGGTTTTCGGATCCTCTCCTTTTTCTCTTTTTGTTCAAAGAAGGAGACTTTGGCTGAGTCTATGTCCTTTGTTTGGCGACTTTTAGGTGGCGGCTAGTACACAGGCTAGTACCTCAGACTTGTGTGGGAAATTGTTTCAAATTACTAGTGTTTTGTTAATCAATATACACTACATTCCTTTTGGACCTTGGTGTGGTTGGTTTCATTCTAATTAGCAAAATTGGGAAGACTATAGAAGAACACATGTCGACGCAACTACGCAACAACAGATAAAATGTTGAAATTGTGCGAACTCACAGATCAGTACTACTCCAGATGAAGGGAATTTGTTAAGGCGATATTTAATTAAAATTAATAAGTTGATAAAATACACATTTGATATGTCATATTTTATTGATATCTGTCATACTTTTCTCCATCTTTAATTCTTTTGAACTCTATTTGTTATATATTTCGATATTACTCGTCTTGCGTAAGTTTGTGTTATTTGTGTAGGATTTGGCTTGATTTGCTAGGAAAATTGGAGATGCGTGCATTGCTAATTGGATGGTTATCAAAAAATGGATGATTCAAGACGTTTATATTGGCAAAAGCTTCAAAATAATTGCTCATGAAGTTCCTCCGCAATATGGTTGTGGATGTCACCTAGTTTTTCCACAACTAGGTTGCGGCGACTTGATTTTTGAAGTGTTTTAAAGTACATGGCAGCCCACTCTGCACCCTGGTTGCGGCCTAGTATCACATGTCACACCCTAGTTGCGGCCTCTTCTTTGATGTTACAAAAACTCTTGATTTTCCTAGCATCTAAATAAATTTTACATGTAATGTTAGGCTTAATTAGCAAAGCCCTTCTATCTACCTAATTTCCTATGTTATTAAGATATAAAATGATAAGTTAGGCCAAAATTAGAGAAAGGGGGAGCACGAGGGTGTGGAACTTCGACATTTGGGCAATACTCTCGTAGTGTATGTCATTTCTAGTATGTAACTTTCATTCTATCACTTCTACTTTTCTTACTTTAATTATTTATTTTTAGCTTCATATTGACTTATGCTTATTGCTTAATTATTTGTTTTGTTCTTTAATCATGCTTGAGTAGTATTTTTATCTAGATTTGGTTGAACCCTAATATGAATTATATGTTATGATTTGATCCCAAATCCCCAGATTGATTAGTTTATTGTTCATCTTTGCTAGGGTTGGTATTTTTATCAATATTTGACTAGAAATAGTATTTATTGAATGTGATTAGGTTCGTGACGAAAGTTAGCTCTTAATCGATTTTAGAACCTTAGACAAAAGTAGGAAAAAACATCACGAAAGTAGTTGATCGGACTTGTTAGAATTTTACGATGTTATTCTCAATGTCTCTATTATGTATGACTCCATGAAAATAGGTACGATTACATATTTAGGGAAGCCATTGCTTGATCGAAAGAAATCTTTAGTATTATGATAGGGCGCATCTATCTTGTTAAATATTTTCCTGATTGATTTGGGATAATATTAATTATTACATATGTTTATATTAGCAGGGATACTTAATTCTAGATGTTTTAGTTCTTTAGCCTTTTTAGTTATTATTAGTTCTCAACTCTCTTTTCAATATGTTTTACTTGACTAATTGTAACTCTTAGCGACCAATAATTAATTGAACCTTCTTTGTGGGATCGACCCTGACTTACCATACTACATAGTTAGGAGGGTTAGGTAAATAATTATCTTTGTTAGGTGCGCGACACGCCTTTCAAATTTTGACGCCGTTGCCGGAGAAGGTAACGTATTAATTTTTGGTTTGCTTTGAATTGTAATTAGTTTGACTGTGTATATATTTGTTTGATATTTTTTTTTCCTTTTAATTTGTGTGTCAAATTCTTGTGTATAACTCATTTGTCATGGATTGGAATCATTTTGATGGAGAGTATAATCATAATTATTATTATGGTGGTTATGGGTACAATTCTTTGAATTATCTTGTTTCGAATTATGATGCATCTTATTAATATTCACCTAATAATTTTTGCATGAATTTATATGAATCTTCTCATATTCCTTATGGTGAGTACAATTATGACCCTCCTCCCCAATATGATTTTGCAAGATTTTCTTATTCTCAAGAACCTAAGTCTTCTCTCGAGCTTGCTTTTGAAAAATATATGGAAAATTTCAGAGAGATTTTTTAGTTCTTCTGAGAATTTTGAAAATAAAAATGGTGTGTCAATTGATGGTCTTCTGAGAATTATTGTGAGTTTGTGACCCCTCCTCCCAAGTTGACTATCAAAGTAATTGTTAATTTGAATCGAAGTCATCTATGTCAAACTTAGAGCTCACTCTTGTGAACTTTATGAAGAGTCAAAATACCCAATTGTTGTAATTAGTTGAGGACACTAAAAATTTACAAAGTGTAATAAACTCTTTGCAACAAGTGGTAAATGACTCTTTGATGTATGGTCATAATGAAATAAGTTATGAGAATGATGACAGTAATGTAGAGGAGGCTTATGGTGTCAATGTTGAGGGAGGAAGTTGTGAGATTGATGAGTCCATTGTGGAAGAAGCTTATGAGGTTGAGAGTGTGAAAGTTAATGAGTCTTTAGTACGTGCCCAAGACGTTGGTTTTTGAGTTTCGTGTCCCTTTCTCAAGAAAACTTAACCTTATTTCATCTTCTCTACCCCTACATCTCCCATCTTTTCTTCTTTCACCACCATTAATCCATGATAAATTTGTGAACAAGGATACTCATTTGGATGTAGTTGATGTAAATGTGTCGTTTGTTCTTCCAAATGAGTCAGGTAAGGTTTCTTTTAATTTTCTTCTTATTTTTCTTTTTCTTTTGAGTCTATGTTTTCTTTTTGTAAATATATTAGAGTCTTTGGTATCTTGTATATTCTTATTCTACTAATCTCTTATCTATTATTTTGTGAGATGCATGCAAATGCATTTGACAATCTTCTAAGGGCTTTGATGAGCTATTCTATTGAAACGATTGGAATTACTAACAATTTCTCTTATCTTTTTCTTATTTTCTACTAACTCTTTGCATTGTAGGTTATAGGTTATCTCCACCACACCTATGGTACATTCTTTCTACTTTCACTCTATTTTTTTTATTTTGTTGCATATAGGAGTATTAGGAGAGTAACAACATGGACGAGGCTCACGCCTTGTTAGAGACGGCCCGACAGTATGCTTAGGGGGTGGTGCATTCCATTCGCGTACCTCCTATCATCCCACATTGAATTATTCTGTGCGAAGTTGAAAATAAACTTCTCTTTTTTGCTCTTAGTTAGTAGTTGGATTCATTTAGCGTCAGAGTCATGTTGCATGAATTTCCATCCTGATTTGTGGACAAGTGATTTTTCGAAAATAAAATGATTTTCTATTTTTCATGTGTTGATTGGTATTGGATGAGTAATTCGATATGGTGACATAAAATCCTTTTTTATGGTAATGGTTTGTGGTAAGATGATTTGTTTTCTTCTTGTGCGATAAGTACTTACTGGAGGTCAGAACCTCGTAAATCTCATATCATTATTCCTCCTTCTTGATTGCCCCAATTGGGACTTGCATTTTAGTTTCCTGAGATCGATCACTGAATTGCTTGGAAATATGATTGAGGCATTTATTATTGATTAGAGCTTTCATAGTCATCATTAGGATTTTTGTTTTGTTTTACATCTCACCTTTGCTAGCCCTTTTGAGCCTTTTTTTTTATTACTTTCTTGACAACCTTTGCATTACAAGCCCATGGCTTAATTGTAATTCTTTGTTTGGATATGGAAGTATGTTGTGATGGTCATTCATTAGAAATGTTGAGCTAGTGGAAAGGAGATTGTTATGAAAAATAAATGAAAAGAACAATGTTGAAAAAAAGAGAGGAAAAATGAAAAAAATTATGCGAGACAAATCATCAAAAATCCCATAAAAAAAAGAAAGAATAATAAAAGAGGGAATGTGTTATATAGTTGTTGGAGTTGATAAGGAGAATTTTGATTTGATTTGTTGTTGGTATGAAATAATTTGATTTCTAGTTGGAGTTTTTGTAACATTTGCAACTTATGGCCAGAGATGTCAAGTGTTATTTTCTCAATTAGATTTTTTTTTGTTATAATTGCCACCACACACTACTACAAAAAAAAACCCTAAGAGATCGGCTGAAAAAGGCCAAAGAAACCACAAAATAACCGGTCTCGAGGTGGCATGACTCTTACGTAAAGAGACGGGTTTATTTTTACGATTTCTTTTATTAGGCAAAGAGACCGGTGTTGAGAAAAAACAGTCTCTTTGATTCACTTTTAAATGACCAATTTTGACAGCAAAACAGATCTCTTTTGTCCCCACTAAGAGACCGGTTCTGGTAAATAATTTTTTTTAAAAAAAAATAAAGCTGACCCCACTTACATCTCATTATGCAAGTCGGTCACCTTTACTTTTATTTCAATATCAACGATAAATTAATGAATATCACACTATCACAAAATACATAGAAAAAATATATTGTATTATACATCTAGAAGTGGCAATCGAATGGGTCGGATCGGTATCGGGTTGGATCTTTTCGAATTCGGATCATTTCGGATTCAGATTAATCGGATTACAAAAATTCAATGGGCTACATCGGATCGGTTCGAATAGCATGAATTGAGTTATGAAGTCGGTTGTCGTGTCAAATCGGAGAAAATTTAATCGGATAGATTTGCATCGGATTTAGATTATATCGTGTCATAGATACTCGATAGCAGTTCAAATCGGATAATTGTAGGAGAAAAGAAGTATAAAGTATTTGTTTGTTTAAGACATTAAATAAAGTAAAGTTAGCAATATGGAGTAATTGTTCATATCATCTCTTTATCTTTCTTACAATAGATTTTTTGTACTTTCACCACATTCAGAGAGAATCGGATCATGATCAACTTCAAAACTATTACAGATTAGTAGAAACCATCACGAAAAATTGTATGAAGAAGCATCGATATTTGTGTAAGAAGAACGATTGTATTCCTCTATTCCACTAAATTCATGCCATAATGAATAGTGAGAACTATTCATTAATAATGAGAATCTTTAA
Organism: Bassia scoparia; assembly: GCA_008642245.1. NCBI lineage: Eukaryota > Viridiplantae > Streptophyta > Magnoliopsida > Caryophyllales > Amaranthaceae > Bassia > Bassia scoparia. Next base: position 2,921 of record SNQN01002835.1, on the reverse strand, counting down.
ATATCGTCAATATTAGAAATTATCAAGTTATCTTATTCGATCATATGAAAAGTAGCTATAAAAATCCAATTTTTTATAATTTTACTCATTATATAAAATATTTCATTTTAAATTATGCATTCCAAACGTGTAAAGTGATATACAGAAATTTAGTGAATAGAGGAGTATTTCTTTATATGACGATCTATGTTTGCACAAAATTTATTTAATTTGATCTAATATTTGAATTGTATCTTGGGACTATTGTTGTTATTGATTTCTTGGTTTAAAAATTTAAAAAAGATTTCCATTACTCTCTTTGCATTTTTAATGGTATGAGTGCAATTTCTTAATAAGTCGATTTTTGATTTATGTACATTGTATTTTATTCATTTGGTACGCATTCCCTCTAATTATCTAATATTTCTTTTAACTTCCACCTTCTCTACTACTGTACACAATTCCATTCTCTAATATATGCTTTAATTTGCGCCTCAATCACTTAGTATTTATTATTCCATAATCTTATACTGTTAAAATATAATAGAACGTAAAAATCAAAGGGAGTAATAAATGAATTGAACAGGGCATAAAAAAATACATTCTACCATAATGAACACTCCGTAGAGCTGTTCCTATAATAAAGCGTTATGTCTGTTCAAACTTATCTCACTATTATTGATAAATAATTCAAACTATTATCAATAAGTTCGATAATATCTAATAAGATAACTTAGATATTACCATTCCCACTCACAATAGTTCATAATATGAATAAGCTCAGACTGGTACAATAAGTTATGATTCTTTCAACTATTTTTTACTTCTAAATAAGATAAGTTCATATAGTTAAGTTCAAAAATTTCTGATAAAGTATCCAGTAATAAGTACTAAGAAGTATTACTATAATTTTGTGCTCACAAATAAGTATCCCAATTACCACGAATTTTTGCAATAATTCCAGTGGTAGACCTGATGAGTATTACAAATCCCATATATCACATGAGTTTATGTCAATTGTTGACCTCTACCAAACCCACCCCGAGCCGCCTCAAATGGTCCCCCTTCCAGCCACAACCACCTCCTCTTGCCTCCCCAGCCACAACACTCCCTTCTACGCCTCCCTACGACACCACCTAGGACCTACAACAGTCTCAATCGCAACCCCACCAAAACACTTCCACAAATCCCACACCTACCACAACCACTCATCTTAACCGCTCCAGCCACCACACCACCTTTCAACCTCCATCCCCGCCACCCCACCAACTAGGGAGAAATTTGAGCGTTTCACTGGTGGTTATTTGGTTGTTTTCACACATATACACTAAACTCATGATCTATATGTGATATTTTAAAAACTCTCGGTTCTTACCATTGGATTTGCAAATCGTGGTACCATTGAATTTCCTTATATATCATATAAGTACTAATAAATACTGATTACCTTTTCTCTCTCACAAAATAAGTTCAAAGAATTCAATAAGTTCAGAAAATATATATATTAAGTCTGGTTAAGTTCAGGATAATACTAACATAGTATAACACTTATCTCTCTCACAAAGAAGTATCATTAAGTCAGAATAGAGAATAAGTTTAATAAGTACAAAGGCAGCTCTTTCAACTTATTTCAATATTTATTGAATAAGATAAGTTCATATCGTACTAATAAGTATATATATTTTATCTTTTCCTCTCACAAATAGTTCAAAAGAACAATATAATATCAATAATTTTAGATTTAAATACGAATAAGTTGAAAAGAACATACCCAAAATATCTCGCACATATACTACCAAAGTGTAACATCTATTTTGTTATAGATGAAGTATATCAATTGGAGAGAGGGTGTAATTGATCGTCTACACACCATTATAAAACAAATAAACACTTTCCTAAAATGGAATAAAGTAGAAGTGAGTTTTGTTAATCCCTCCATTCCAACAAGTTCAGCTCAATTCAATTCAACTTAGCCCAATTTAGTTCTATTCAGTTCAGCTCAGTTCAATTTCATTCAATTTAGTTCAGCTCAGCTCAGTTCTGATCAGCTCCGTTCCATTCAGTTTAACTCCATTTAATTCAGTTATATTTATTTGTATCCTTAAGGGCTACATAACACATTTGGGGGGGGGGGGGGGAGGAAATACAAAAATACACATTAATCTAAGTATTTTGGATGTTACTTACTTACTATTATCATATTACGAATGTACAAGCTTACCCGTTACCACTAGCCACATTTGCACAAATTTGGGAAAACCCACTAAGGGGCCACTAGCCCACTACATTCTACATCTAATATCTTGCACACTTAGTTCCCCATTTACCCATTTCTTACGCAATTAAGCTACTAATCAGTTAGGCACCCCTAACCCCTTAATCCCACATTCCCACGACTCCACTTTCAATCTCTTATTTCCATGGAAATACATCCCATGATCCCCTTATTTGTTCATTTTTTAATTTAATAAAGAGATTAATTCATGACATTCATGCTTTAGTATTGCAATTCGGCGGCAACACATTTTTTGCCAACAAAAATTGTTTCTATTTGTATTTCATACCACCTACATTTAGACAATCAAAGTCACCAATTGATCATATCATTAAGCATGCACCTAGAAGATTTGGATGCAACAGATAATTAATTAGTTTTGTGTTTATTTATTTATCTAAAATTTCTATCAATTATGTCATGTCTCATGTCATCATGTGTAATTAGAATTTTAGAAAATTAAAATAGACTATGAATGAGGATATGAATTTATATTAATAATTTATTTGTTAATTACAAGTTCACATGAAGTTGTGGATGAAGACATTCATAGTCAAATTGAACAAGAAAATCAATTGTCAGGTAAAAGGAAGCGCAAGTCATGGGTTTGGGAGCACTTTGAGATCAAGTATGATAATAAATCACAGACAGAGATTGGAATTTGCAT
>SNQN01002834.1:43934-68306 GCA_008642245.1 Bassia scoparia | reverse complement strand
AATCATATGTGAACTAAAAGATGACCATGGACTATATGAAAGTGTTGTGGGTAAGTCTAGAACTGTACAATGGCTAGGACCCATACATGCAATATATACAAAGACACATGATGACAAGTCAACTATGGTCGGTCTAGGTAAGTCAGAATGTACACGCCTAAAGGCAGAGCTTGGTCCAGTTTTCACCACTTGCAATTAGCGATGTATGGCCAAGAACCCCTTATGCACACGCATCATAACAACTGTACACCCGGCATGGGCGGGATAGACTTGCCTAGCCATCGATCAATTAACCACATGCAACCAAGTAGATCCCCCTTATGGTAGTCTCGAGCATAGAACATGCCATTCGTGAGACCAAGAGCCTAAGGCGCGACCTTATCGAAAGTCACATGCAAAATGCAAAATCCAATAAACGTGATGATGAATTACGAGACTTTTCAAGTCTGTCCACTTCACCTAACGTGAGTTATCCCCAGTGAAGTCGCCAAATTGTAGACGTGGGCCGCGCCCTCAGCGTTATAGCGGGCGCGCGGCTTGTACTACATCGAGTGCTTGTGCGTGGGCTTGAGCCACGATCCCGCACGTGAGTGCGTTGGGGTAGTGTTGTCGATGAGGGGAGTCACCACCGTGCTAGAAAGGTTATTCACGGACGCCCGAAACGTTGGTGCCAAAACAATGGCCCACGTCCAATCAAGAACCAGTCGTGGGTTCGGGGACATGGTACGAATCAGATCTGTAACCCAATTCGCCCGCATGTAGCGGCCTCTACTCGGTCCATTGTAATTCCATCAAACACGATTTATTGGATGCACACAACTTACATATTCGCAACCTTATTAGCCACTAGCCCTAAAAATTACTAAGTGAGTATGTTTCTATTATGCACAAGAGACTACCTAACCTAGAAATTGTGACCACTTTGTATAATCATGTTAGAACGGTGCCTAAAACAGGTTGTCCATAGTTAATCTGATTTAAAGTGATTCACATAATTTCAGTCTTTGTTTAGCAAAATATATACAAAGTTATACAACAATGACAATAATGCAATAATATGAAGTGTATAAACTTCAAAGTATGTGCAAAACTCATCTTACCCTCTAAATCTGCAAAGAAAACAAAAGTTAGTTTGTAAAACGAAATGAAACGAATCCTTTGCCTTGAATCGCTACATTAAACAAAAAAACAATTGTTAGTCCATGATAAAACGCAAGCGCAATGGATCTTTCGCCTTGAATTGCTATACAAGAATAAAGAATTGTTAGTATTGACAATGATAATAATAATAATGAAATGAAATGAAAAGAATGAAAACCAAAAACCATGGAAACAATGAAAACGTTATGAAAACCTACATATTTACATGAAACGATTAAAAAGTGAGTTTTCTACATGGTTTAATTACATTGAAAAACTCATAACAATGTTAGTCAAATTAAAAGAAGAGAGAGAGAATTATTGTGAGTAATCTCAGAATTCAACCTTTGTTATCGCTTGTTGATTCGAAAGAGAATCGATGCTTTGAAACATAGAACGAAGATGGTATGCGTTTAAAGTGTTTTAGAGAAAGAGAAGTGTGCGTATGCAGTGTATGAAATGAAGGTATGAAGTCGTGAATTGTGCTGTGTATCGGACTGAGCAAAGGCAAGGGTATATTTATAGGCACGAGGCAAAACGAGGCAAGCATACCCTGCGTATATACGCTGAGATGAGCGTATATACGCTCATGAGGAGCGTATATACGCTCATCTCAGCGTATATACGCTTCTTCAATGGCTATAATCTGTGATGAAAAGTTGCATGCTCGTATAATACGCTGAGGAGCATATATACGCTGGGGGCAGCGTATATACGCTCAAAGGCAGCGTATATACGCTGCTCCTCAGCGTATATACGTCCCAAAGCGTATATATTTCCTAAAATCCTGAAATATTTTGATTCGGAATAATTCTTTGCCATACGTCTCGATTTTCTAAGATTACGGATTATTCTAGACGCCTCCTTTCGCAAGAAAGTACGTTTCTAGAACATTCCGCGTTATTTTCTAATTGTTCACGTATTTTCTGCGTATTCTGCGTATTTAAACATTGCAAAATTCATAGAAAATCATAGAAAAATCAGAAAAATAATTTAAAAATACTGCGGATTCAGAAAAAATGTGACGGACATGATGAGAATCAAAAAGCATGAGAACCGCCGTATTAAAACCTTTGAAAACCTTTGAAAAAACCGAAAAGAATATTTTTGCCTTGCCTTTGACCTTTGCTCAATATTTCGAGTACGACCTCGCGTATTTCAACTTTGTGAATTCAAAGCATCTTTCTGATTCGAAACAAACGCGAGACGCAGTATGTTTTCATCACGGATTACTCATTTGGGAGACACATTTTCAGGGTCACACTTCCCAATTAGGAGTTAGCTTGCCATCCTCCTTGTATCTCCCAATAGACTCCATTTTCGCAAAACCAGATCACCCACATTTAGATCTTTTGCCTACCCATTTTGTTGATACTCTCGAGGACATTCTGCTTGTAAAGTTGCTGTCGGAGTAGTAACCCGTGTGTGGCTAACAAAGACAAAACCTAACCGGTCTCACTAAGCTACTAGCAAGGGCAAGCAAGTCGAAACCCACGGAAAAACGTGTTAAGCACCCGACTAGTTATCGAAGCAACAAGCTAAGCCATGAACAAAGTAAGAGGTGGTCACAAACCACTATTAACATGAGAGAATAACAAACAATTAAGGCAGTAGGATTGGTTTCGCCACACAAATCACACATGTAACAACCAAACGCAAACAACGAGGCATTCTGCACGGTTCAACCGACAAGGGAACTTTCAAATTAAAGGTCCTAAACCACTCTCTCAAGCTAGCTAGGGAACCTCACTTGCAATCAAGACCTATTCTCATGGCTTGGTCACAAGTTCGGTTTAAGCACAAAATCACGAAAGCTATAACATCCCTAGATTCCGGCCCCTATTCTCATGTTTCCTTCATCTAAATAGTAGGAGGAGTTCACCTAAGAGTTCAACTCTCGTTCCTTCGTCTAAGGTCCTAGAAAAACCACCATGGTAGCTAAGCATGTAATTAGCAATTGCACCTCCTAACTATACAATCATGGCAAAATCCAACAAAAACCTCACGCAAGCATGTGTCACATGGTGAATTGAGGTTTCACCCAACCCTAGCAAGTAAACTACTCACACAAGCTTAAAAACATAATAACATCCATATTTAACAAGCTAAACAACAAGATCTAAAGTTATAAGTAAAACTAAGAAAATCTCATAAAACCAAAAAAATCAATTCATGAAATATTTAACCAAAATGAAATTAAGAAATGCAAGAGATTGAGAATAGTTACTAGAGCTTGATATCTTGAATATAAAATTTGGTACAAGAATTCCAAGTACAAAGCTTCCAAAATGCAAGAGAACCAAGGTTGAAGATGATGAATAGTAGAAAAGCAAAGTGAACTAAAAACCAAGAGAGAGAAAATAAAAGCAAAAGTGTATTTACATGAATGAAAGATGAGTGGCTCAAAAGTCCCAACAAGTGGAAATACAACCAGCCAAAACTAAGAAAAGAAAAGGTAAAAACAAAAGCAAAAATAGAAAAACCGAGAAAGCAATCCAGAACAGAGTAGCGCCCGCTACTGGGCGCTACTGGACGCTACTAGACTGCGATTAGGAAAAGAAACGGCCATAACTTCTTCGTTTTACGTCGGAATCAGGAATATGATAAGTCGTTTCGAAGCTATCGAGACGTACTTTCACCTCCAAATGGAATCACATCAAAATGATAAGTGTTCGGAAAGTTATGCTCTTTGAAGTAGCCTAACACATCCAAAGTGCCCAAAACGCTCCAAAACTTCACCAAAGGTGAAACGAACCATAATCCCGAGGCTCGAACAATCCAAAGTGTGCCAAAGAAACTCCTAACAATGCTCACCAAATGAGTGCCTGCAAAACCGATCAAAATAGAAGAGAAAAGGTGGCAAAAACGCTCAAAGCGACCGTTAGAGGGTTAGAGAAAGAAATGAGGAAAAAGACACAAAACAAAGACAAAACTAACTCAAAACTACGAAAATAAATAATAAAAAGACTCTAAAAACCGGATATAAAATCTGTACATCACGGAGCAAAGCATTGCCCCTTGTCTCTGGTATTAAGCCTGGCGCAAGGCAGACCAATTGGCTTCTTCAACATATAACATGACTCTAAGGGTTGGCTCATATATCTCGATTGGGAGAACAGCTTTTGACCCATAGACAAGCATGAAGGGGGGTTTTGCCAGTTGAGCCTTTGACCATTGTGCGTATTGACCAAAGAACGTTAAATAACTCTTCCGCCCGTAGACCTTTAGCATGGTCTAACTTTTTCTTTATKCCCGAAACGATGGTCTTGTTAAAGGCTTCAACCTGCCCATTGGCTTGGGGATGAGCGACCGAGGCGAAATGCTCTGATATCCCAACATCCTCCAACCACTCCTTCAGCCTTAAACACTCAAATTGAGGCCCATTGTCGAAAAATATGGATCGAGGAACACTAAATCTGGTGATAATATTCTTCCAAATGAAAATTCTTGACATCTGACGTCTTGATGCCCATAACTGGCTCAGCTTCCACCCATTTGGTGAAATCATCGACAGCTACGATAACATACTTTCGTTGTCCGGAAGCCTGAGGGAAGGGTCCCTAGATGTCCATCCCCCACTTTGGAAAGGCAATGGATATAACACTGGAGTTAAGTAATTAGGAGGTCGACGAGGGATGTTGGCAGGTATCTGACACTTAACACATTTCTTCAGTCTTCACCAATTCCTGCGCATCCTTTCGAATCGATGGCCAGAAATAGCTAGTTCGAAGGGTCTTCTCGACAAGTGCTCTTGCCCCAATATGCGAACCACAATACCCCTTGTGAACATACGCCAACAATTCTGCCCCTTTTTCGAGGGTCACACACTTCAACAATGGATGGTTGTATGACTTCTTATATAGTTGCCCATTCCAGAGAACAAACCAGGTGTCTCGAGCCTTGACATATTTCTCTTCAATCAGATCAGACGGAAGGGTACCATTCACTTTGTATTCAACAATTGCATTCATTCATGTGTTGCTTCTATCAATGAAATTTGATTCTTCTAAATCATCTATACTCTTTGACTGCTTTACTTCCCAACAAACAGTTTGAGGGGTGTTCCCCGTAGCAGAGCTAGCCAACTTTGAGAGAGCATCAACCTGATTGTTCTTAGATCTAGGCACCCGAAGCAACAAAAAACTGTCCAATTCCTTGATCTCAGTCTTGACCATCTCCATATATTATAGCATATTTGCATCTCTCGCTTCATATTCACCATTGACTTGACTGACAATCAATTGTGAATCTGGCATTGCCTCGATTCGACGTGCCCCTGCAGCCTTGAACATCTTAATGCCTGCAATCAAGGCTTCATACTCAGCTTCGTTGTTGGTAGCTTGAAAGTTAAACTTCATGGCATATTCAAAGACATTGCCCTCAGGAGAACGAAACTGAATGCCTGCCCCACAACCGTCTTGAGTAGCTGAACCGTCAACACACAACTTCCACACGTTGGGCACTCCCTCTGGTTGCGGAGGTTTAGTCAGCTCAACAATAAAATCAGCCAGAGCTTTCCCCTTGATTGCCCTCCTTGGCTCATAGACTATGTCGAAACCATTCAGCCATATTGCCCATTTTAGCATTCTCCCAGATGACTCCAGACGAGTGAGAGAGTCTTTGATCGATTGATAAGTGTAAACTACTATTCGATAGGCGGCAAAATAGGGTCGAAGCTTCTGACTTGCTGATAGAGGATTTTGATATCCTTTCTCAAAAACCCCAAGATGTAGTATAGTGGGGGATCGAACACAAGGAACAACGCAAATTGGTTGACTAACTTAGCTAAGGTTCGGGATTGATTAAGTAATTTTTGAGAAACACCAACTACTAACTAACAAGAGATGAATTCAAATAACTAAGAAATCTAGAGCATGTGATCCGGAATAATCCTATAATTCGGGTATGTCTTACCATTTACATGAAACTCGAGAAAGGGGATCACTACAAGAAAAACGATTTCGGCCGATCGTAGTCACCGACCGAAAATCGGTCGGTAAAGTGTGTTACCGACCGAAAATCGGTCGGTGACCTCGGTCGGATTTTTGATCGTCGGTAAAAAAATTTCACCGACCGATTTTCGGTCGGTGAGGCTATACCGACTGAGTTTCGACCGATTTTACATTCGGTCGGTATTACCGACCGAAAATTCGGTCGGTAAAACTTATTTTCCCTGCCAAAATTAAAGGGGGAGTCCTATTTTACCGACCGAAATTCGGTCGGTAAAATAGGACTTTCCCTAATAAATTGGAGTGAAATGAGGATTACTGACCGAAATGTCAGTCGGTAAAATAGCCAGGCAAATAAAAAAAATGAAGCCAGCATTTCTAATGGTTTCAACTAGTCACTCATTCTATTACATGAGAACCAATAATGCAACTTTGATTAAATTATACAAGTTATCGTCATGGAGCAAATTCTATTACATGAGAACCAACAATCACTATCTTAATAACCTGTTTTATTCTTCAGCATAATTCTTTCCTCTACTGGTCTAGCCGCCAAGGTCTCGATCTCTTAGGAAGCTATATATAGCAGTAGCAAAGCTCTTTAGCAACGAGCCAACGGCTGCTGCCATTGCATACGGTCTTGAAAAGAAGACTATAGACATCAAAGGGATACAAAAAATGTGCTTGTTTTCGACCTTGGTGGGGGGACTTTTGATCTTTCAGTGGTAAAAATTGATAAGGATTCATTTGAAGTTAAAGCTGTTAGTGGAAAATCTCGCTTGGGTGGAGAGGACTTTGACAACAGATTGGTGAATTACTTTGCAGACCAGTTATAAGAACAAAACAGGATTAAGGCAAACCCAAGAGCTATTGCAAGGTTGAAGGCAGCGAGTGAGAGGGCAAAGGGACACTTTCATCACACATCTATTGGTGCCTTCATGATGTATCGATTCAATTATTTAAAAAAAGTAAGTTCCACAAGACAACCAAATTCATCACACATGCATCAGAAACACCATAACACATCATAAGCAATCAAAAATTATCATTTCCTTAAATTCACAAAACTCCAAATATCAGTAAACTTCTGTATACATCAGTAAATCAATAACAATTACTCCCAATTGAACCAAAATCCACCAATACAAGCAAAGATAAGCACATCCCAGATCAAATATCTAAACAAAACCCAACATTACAAACCAACCAAATTTCACCACCAATACAAAATAAACCAAAATTTCTTAAACCAACCGACAGTCAAATGAGAAAGTGGAAATTGTAGAAAAACTTACTATGAAGGAAAGAGAAGAGATGAGAATTGACAAAACGAGAAGCTTCAGGACCTCCATGACCATCATAAACCCGAACAAGAGTAGAAGAAGGGATGTGTAAACCTGACTTTGATCTTCAAGACATGAATTAGCTTGAACACAGCCATTGAAGTACCTAGTTGAAAACAAGCATTAAAAATGACAATTTGAAACATAATTGGCAACAAAAATGAAAATGTTAGAAAAAATAGTGAAAATGAACAACATCGTATCAAAAGAAAGAGGGGAAAAACAAGAAGAAAATTCAATTAAAATATACCAATAGGAGCAATAGCAACTCGGCGTTTCTTCTTGGAATCAGAGGAAGAATCGATTGATTGTTGTTGTTAATGCTAGTCTAGTGATTTAGGCGACGAAGCGAAAATGTGTTAGCATATATTATCAAGCCCACAATTATAAAAAATGAACCCTAAAAATGCTTACCAATGTGCTCCTCGACGGCGGTTGACGGGAGTGAGGACGAGGTCGCCGGCGAGTGCTTGGGCTCCGAGCAGTAGGTGTGTCACCGGCGAGGAGCGAGAGAGAAAGAGAAAGAGAGAGAAAGAGAAAGAGAGGTGGCGTAGTGAGAGAGAGAGAGAACGAGCGCGGTGAGAGAGAGAAAGAGAAAGAACATCGTGAGGAGAGGAGCAGTGGTGGGTCGCCGGTGCCGGTATGTGTGAGGAGAGGAGTGGTGGGTCGTCGTGAGGAGAGGAGGGTTTGTGGGAGAAGACTCAAGAGAGAGAAAAGAGTCTTTTGAAATGAAAAAAAAAATGAAATGAGTGAGAGTGGGTAAGTCAGACAGCAGACAGTTTTTTGTTAAAAAAAAAATTTATTTTAGCGACCGAACTTTCGATCGGTAAATTTGGCGGAAAGATTGGTATATAGGCTTGGATGTTGAGAGGTTACCGACCACAAAAACCGGTCGGTAATACCGACCTATGTTATTTCGGTCGATAAAACTTCACCGACTGAAGGCGGTAGGCAACAGTCGGTATTACCGACAAAAAAAAACGGTCGGTGCGTTCGGTCGGCCGAAATCGATTTTCTTGTTATGGATAACTCTCTCGTATTTTCTCTCACCGTCCCGCAAGGGCCCCAATTAAGAGATTGAGGTTGAGTAAAAGAGGTTGGTATCCCTTATGGCCTCACCAAGACTCACTCAAACAACCCACCTTTACAACAAGAGTGAACCAACAATCCTAATCATTCTAATCCTCTCTCGAGGCATCATCATGTCCATGGTCTTTTAAGGAGTGAATGGAAAACATACAAAACTCGTAAAGAGGCATGAATGAAAACCAACATCAAGAATAACCTTGATCAAGGGCTAAACTAATGCTCACCACACTCAAAAACCACCTTTCCCTTTTATTCACTTGATGGCAAGACAAACCCCAAATTATTCGAATAATTCCATCACACAACCCCTAGAAAGAGGACTACTCACAAATCATGGTAAACAAAGCAATAAAACAAGAGTGAAGCATGAGACTAGGGCTAAACATGATTAACTACTCAAATGACAACAATAAGCAAGTAATAAGGGCTAATAAGTACTAGCAAGTAACAATAACAAATAACAAAAGCAAGTAAGAACAAGAAAACTAAGAGATGAGTGAAGAAGAATACCAAAACTTGTATTAAATGTGAGGAATGATTGACAAACTAAGAGTTGATTACAAATCTCAAGCTAAAATGAACTTTCTCTCTCTAAAGATGAGCTAAAAATATTTTCTCTCTACTCTATTTCTCAAGAAAATCAGACTTAGCAGCTAAAAGTGACCCAAAAACTATTTATACAAGAGGCTTAATGGGCCAAAAATAGGCCGAAATCCAGTAGGAGCGATCGCTCCCTGGGTTAGGAGCGGTCGCTCCAGACAGGGGAGCGATCGCTCCAAACTAGCCCTAATACGAACATTTCATCGCTCTGGTAGCTCCACTTGGAGCGGTCGCTCCCTAGGTCGCTCCTCTGGTCGCTCCTCACTCGCTCCTAAGCCTCTGGAAAGTTGCTTAGGAGCGGTCGCTCCAGAGGATGGGAGCGACCGCTCCTAGTCGCTCTAGGGTCGATTTCTTCCTCCTTTTGCTTCCTTTTTGCTTCCAAGGCTCGTCTCCTAGTTCCTTTGCCTCCAACGCTCCTCCATAAGAGTCCATAACCTACAAATCACTCAACCAAATGTCAAAGTAGGTGCCAAAATATCAAATTTACAACCAAAATACATCTTTTCTACACAAATGACTCAAATACTCTAGTAAGATGCAAATGAGCTAAAACGGGACAAATAATACACATTAGAGCTCAAAACATAGTCCAAAAATGAGAGAAATAAGCCTAATAAGTGGCCAATAAGACCACTTATCACTTGCTTTGAGAAGCACAAGTTCGAACTTCTCTGGTGTGGGGTATCGGATCTCAGCACTTTGCAAAACATGACTAATAAAATAGACAGGCAATTGAGCACCCTCCCTTTCGGCCACCAAAACAGCCGAAACAGCATGCTGTGATACATCAAGGTACATGTAAAGAGTTTCTCCTAGTCGAGGGCTTACCAGACGAGGGAGGGTGTGAAGATGTTCTTTGATTTTGGCGAGAGCTTCTTCTGCTTCAGGGGTCCATTCAAACTTATTGTTTTTCTTGATTGCTTTGAAGAAAGGCTGGCATTTATCTCCTGACTTCGAGAGGAACCTGCCCAATGCAACCAAAAAGCCTGTCAACTTCWRGACTTCTATCACACTCCTAGGAGAGGACATGTCTAGCACTGCCTGAACTTTATCGGGGTTGGCTTCAATACCCCTTTTGTCGACCAGGCATCCCAAGAACTTTCCTGAAGTAACACCAAATATGCATTTCATGGGATTTAGCTTCATCTGGAAATGTCGAAGCGTCTCAAATGTCTCCTTCAAATCTGAAGGGTGATCTTTAGCTAGCTTGCTCTTAATAATCATATCATCGATATATGTTTCGACGTTTCGTCCCAACTGTTTAAAGAACACTGCATTCACCAATCTTTAGAACGTCATAGGGGCGTTTCGCAAGGCAAAAGGAATGACTTTATAGCAGTACAGACCATTGTCTGTCACAAATGCAGTCTTATCTTGGTCCTCGACCTTCATGGGAATTTGAAGAAACCCAGAAAATGCATCAACAAAACTCATTACCTGATGACCAGCCGTCGAATCAACCAAGTTGTCAATTTTCGGAAGAGATAAGGGATATTTGGGACAGGCCTTGTTTAAGTCAGTATAGTCGACACACATCCACCAAGTGACATTCGGCTTGGGGACCAAGGCCACATTTGCCACCCATTCTGGGTATTGGCATTCCCTGATAAATCCAGCATCGAGTAATTTCTTTACCTCTTCGTCCGCTACTTTACTTCGCATTGGACCTAAGTTCCTTTTCTTCTGCTTTACGGGCTTGGTCGAAGGGTCGACCTATAAAGCATGTTGAGCATCGATGAGTCGATCCTAGGCATTTCTTCGACAATGAAAGCGAAGACATCCTTAAATTCTGATAACAATTGCCTGATTTCTCGACCAAGGAATGGATCAATTGATTGTCCAACTCTAACCGTCCTATCCGGTTTAATTGGGTCAAGCACATACTCTTCAGGGGCATCAACTTATTTGGGTTTGGAGGCAGCCTGGTATAGACCATGAACGGACATTGCTTCCTGATGGATACCATGGACCATCATCACTTCCCCAGACTTCCTTTTTTTCCTAAGCTGGTTAGATATCGCATTCTTCTTTCTCATCCCCCCCCCCCCAGCGATAGGCTTGAGAGTGGTCAGGTAGCACTCTCTAGCCGATTGCTGGTCTCCATGGATCGATCCAATCGTTTTGTTATCATCACAAACAAACTTAAGAAGAATAAGGTGTGTAACGATCACTGAATTGGACATATTGAGGGTTGGGCGTCCAATGATGATGTTATAAGCGGTGAGGCCCTTGACAACCAGGAACTTGACTCTCAAGTGTCTGCATTCGTTCTGGTTGCCAAACCTCAATGGTAGAGTTACAATCCTTACAGGGTGAATCACCCCTCCACCGAATCCTACGATTGGGTGAGTTGCTTTTACCAAATCATCATCATTGTACTTCAACTTGGTAGGACAATCCCATCTTATTATAACAGAAGAATTACCCATATCAATAGGGATTCGTCTTACCTTCATATTGGCCACTTTCATCTCTACCACTAACGGATCGTCGTGGGGCAGGCGGACAGAGCCTTTGTCCTTTGAACAAATTAGAACCTCTAGAAAGGTTTCCTCAGCCTGAGCTGGTGAATCTTCAGAGACTTTTAGACTTCTAATATAGTCCTTGCTTCCTCTGATTGTCGGTCCCCCTGACCATAAGCCTCCGGAGATTATATGGCACACCTCTGTATCGGTGTCTCCATCTTCCCCCTTGGCTTCATCTAGGGGTGTTCAAATCGGATAATCTGATCCGATCCGAAAAACTGGATATCCAAAATTTTGGGATCGGGGAAATACCGATTTCGAATCTGATCCGAAAATTTTCGGATATCCGATCCGAAATAACCGAACTATTATTTTCCGATCTGAATCCGATTCGATATCCGAAATTTCGGATCGGGTCAAACGGATCGCAGATCAAATGTATATATTTTTACCTATTTTCCTTTTATTTTTCCATATTAAATTATTTTTAATAAAAAATCGGATATTTCGGATATCCGAAAGTGCAAAAATTCCGACCCGAATTCGATTCGAAATTTTTTGGATATTCGAAACCTTAAAAACCGGATCGGATATCCGATTTTTCGGATCAGATCACAAATCGGATTGAACGGATCGGGTATTTTTGAACACCCCTAGCTTCATCACCTTTGGCCTTCTTGATCTGCCTTTTGATTAGATGGGCCGGAATCTTACCATCGGCTGCCAATGCTTCCAACTTCTTTCTCAAGATATGACAGCTATTGGCAACGTGACCAATATCCTGATGAAACTTGCAATACTTGCTCTTATCGCGAAATTGTTTTTCTGTTTTCATTGGAGGCGGATCCTCGATCTCCACTTTGTCTTTCATCTCTTTGTATATCTGAAAAAGGTCCTTCGTAAACTCATACTTAGGACCATCGTCTTCCCACTTTTGTTTCTGATTTCTTGACCTGTCTATAGCCCAAGTCCATTGCTTTCGTCGGTCTCCCCCACCTTTGCCCGAATTAGACTTGTGGGAGTTACCACCTGAGGGTTTGGGAGAGTGGCTCTGTTGATGCTTCTCTCGACGATCACTTCGAGAGACTGAACAAACCTCCTCAGCACGAATGTGATCTTCAGCCTCTCGAAGGGCACTTTTTATATCATTGCATCCCTTCTTGACAATTTCAAACTTGAAATCTGCAACGTCATGAAGTCCTCGGTGAAACTATCAAAGACCACATCTTGCGATAGGCCTTGGATTTGCAGAGCTTCGTGATAAACCTCTTAACGTAGCTTCGGAGTGATTCTCTATTTCTCTGCTTGATCTCTGCCAAGTGAATGCTACACTTCTTCTCTTAACGATTCGCCATAAAATGGTGTGAAAATATCATAGACAGTTCAGTAAAGTTGTTGATGGATCCAGAGGGTAACCCATTGAACCATTTCTGTGCAATGCTCGAAAGCGTTGCAGGGAAAAAAGCGACACCAAGTTGCGTTATCAATTGGGGTAGTAAGCATTAGATGCTTATACATCGCTAGATGATCTTCACCCAACATTCACCAATAGTGGAAGAGAGGTGAATGTTGGGTGAGAGCTAAGTTTCGAAGCCTTTCCATAGTGGAAGGCTGATGCGTTTCAAGGCCATTACCACCATATCCAACTGGTACATGGCCAAGAGACAAAGGGTTACCCCCAATGTCGAAACGTTGCTTCTCTCCCCCCAAATGGGCATTATAAAGATTTAAGAGATCGGGATCTCTGATGCTTAGATGAGGGCTCTCCCCTCTGAAAACTGACAAGGTTGGATTCTCCATGACAAGAGTCGATCCAGAGCCTGAGTATAATTGTCGGTTGAGTTGTGTGGAAGCCTTTGCTTGTTTCTTGGCCTCCAACAGCCATCGAACATCCATCTTCGAGTTGTTGGCCTTCTTGGCCTCAATGAGTTGCCGAACATCATGGGGACTAGAGTGGGATTCTCCTGAATTGGAATGATGAGACTTTTCTTGTATCTGAGATTTCTTGGGGTGGGGCGTTCGCCGATAAAGCTTGGACGAAGGCTTAATAGTAGGCTTGGCCAAAGGCCGAGTCTTCTCGATATTCGAAGGCTTGTTGGCAGGAATAGGCTGTTTAATCGTCATGGTTTTCAGCTTAGGAATCGGACGGGTACTTGCCCCTTCGATCGCCTACTTACTCTTTCTCCTTTCCAACTTCCCTTTAGCCATCAGAATCTCTGATTGCTTGGTTTGTGCCTGCTGGAGATCTTGAACTAGCTCACTTAGAGTTTTAAAACTCTCTAAGAGCTGTCACTGAATCGATAAATGTGCTTCATATTATTGCTTGGAGACATAGATTGTTGAATCCTCTACTGGGGTTTCTTCGTTGCCCCTGTCCAGGTCCTCGTAGTCGTCCACCTCATCGGTGACGATTGGAGGGTCCTCTCGAGTTTCTTGTTCCGCTCCAAAGAGTTGAACTCGAGTTGCCTCAATGTTGTTCTCGTGATCAGACATGACTAGACACCTCCCCACAGACGGCGCCAAATGTTGTTACAAAAGTAACATGGAGAATGAGCAGGATAACTAGAGGGGTGAATAGGCTTTCCCTAATCACGTCTGCACTTGAACGTCGAGAGGTCAAGGGATCGATATGACTCTCGACAGGCTGATGTGGACCGATCTTTGAACTTGGGCTGAGCTCTGGACAGAGAAGGCTTCGTCCAAAGGTTGATTCGACGTTGGAGGTTATCGACCTGGGGATGATTCGCCTAAGAGGAGCTCTCGACCAAATGAGGGTTCGACCGAGAGAGGCTTCGTCCAACACCTGAAACAAAGGAGATAATTTATCGATTATCCCCCTTCCGATGCTTAAGTCAGCTAATGAAAAAGGAGGAAAGAGAGTAAATGAGATGAAGTAAGAGAATCTCCCTTTTTTGGTGAAAAGACTGAGGTGATTGATGTGAGGAGTAAATGATGTGTGTTGGGAAAGGTGCAATGATTGAGGTATTTATACTGTTCCCAAGAGTTGCATCTCCCAACCACATTGTGACACGTGGCTCTAGGCCACAGGTCATGAACAGTGGGTTGGCCTTGTATTTGTCATATGAGGCCCATGATGATATTTCTAGGATTTTTCAATTCTGGGATTATTCCCTAATCAGTGATTAATCAATGACCTAATAATGGTCAAGTTGCTTGAGGCCCAAGTTCTTGCCTTGGTTGACACTTGGCAAAATTATAAGGGGCACAAATTATCCCTCTTTTCATCACACATGGCACATTTCAAGGCTGCCACGTCACCCTATTGAGGTCCACATGGCATCCAACTTGGATGCCACATCATATTTGCAAACAAGTTATTGAAGGTGGATGCTTTAATACGAAGTAAGTACTCCCCGTAATTGGTAAAAAAATATTGTTAAAATTGACTTTGGATTGAAGGAAAGGGTCAAAAGGGTCCATCCAATAATCCTATCGTGAATTTGCGCGTGCCAGGAACACCCGTGTTAGCTTCCCGGGATCCATCTATCCGTTTGAAACGGATAAGAAATGATTCAGCAAATTAAAAAAACTGATCTGAATGAAAAGAGGAACACAACATGATGATGACTGATGAGTGTCAAAGAAACACATCCCAAAATGGATGAGAATCATTAGGACACCCAAGATCGCCGTGGTTACACATCAGACTCGTTTTTTATTTTCTTCCACGCATGATTCTTTCAAATACGAAGTCCTCCATATTATTTAATCAATCAATCATACTACATTTCAGTTAATTTATGCATTTAYTATTTTGGGGAAAAATTATGTAAAATAGGAAAAATATGAAAAAGTGAAATAAGTAAGAGAAAATACGGTTAAAAAGTATAGGAGACTGTCTTAATATGAAATAAAATACAATGCATAAAATATTAGAAATCGTGCAAATGAAGATATTGCATATTACATTTAAAAACGGAGCGAGTGCTCTATTTCCTAAAATACACAAATCCTTGGTGATTATTTTCATCATGTTTGATAAGTTTCACGTTGCTATATATCTAGGAGTTGAACATTCTTCTATCAATCATGAAAGAGAGTTTTGACTTTGGATCCTAATTCCTATATGTTTTTGATAATCAGAAACAAAAAGAACATTTGAAAGTAACCAAATTTTCACATGTATTGATATAAAGAATATCTTTACTTTAATTGAACTAAAATGAGTTGAATTAAAGTGATTGAAAATAAGATAAATAAACAAATCTTTTGTATGGTTTGAAACATGTACAAAGATAGTACTCCAAGGAAACTACGGAGTATAAGTTATAAAATGTTATGGTATAAATTGTCATAAACAAATTTTAATAAGACTTCAATTAACATTTAATGAATAATTGATTGAGCATAATTGACTCGTTTTTATTAATGACCTTGATATATATACTTTCCAAGCTTACTAAACCTGACCATTTTTTCAGGCAAATACACAACCTATTTTTTTCTTCCTCAATTCACTGTTGAAGTAATGATTTATACACTATCCTTTATACGGGAGATCATACTAATTAGCTTTTTTTTTCTTATTGAAGAGTCATACTATTTAGTTGTTGTTTATTAAAAAAGACAAAGGGCGTGTTCGACGTAGCTTTTTTAGGTAGCTTTTAGCGTTCTGACTAGATTAAAAAACTACTTGGTTAATTTTATTATTGTTCGGCAAGGTAGCGTTTTGAGTAGCTTTTAGCGCTAAACGCTACCTTTTTCAAACGCTAGTAGGAGTATCGTTTTAGCTTTTAGCTTTTAAGTTAGAATAAAAAGCTACTTGGTAATTAATGTTCTTCTATTATAAATACAACCACTACTTCTGCCGAACACTCATATTGACAATTTTAGTTTCGTCCGCTACCCGCTACTTCCAACGCTATTTACTAGTTTTTAAGCTACCCGCTACTTATACTGCTAAAAGCTACTTCAAACGCTATCATTGCCGAACACGCCCAAAAGCTAATAAGTTTCCCTTTGATAAATTAAAAATAAATAAATAAATGATAATTAAACCAATTATTTGCATGTAATTTTAATAACATGCATTATTCCGAAAATTTATAATGATTTTGAAAAATGTAGTCGTAGAAAGAAGGCATTATCCATGATTCCATGATCCTCGTAGGACATGACAAAACCAAGATCGTCAACCACCCATTCAGGCATTCACCCCAATTCAAACTTGGGCAACACTTTCCCACCTGTCTCACCCCAAACTCCTTTCCTCACATCTTGCGTCATTACTACTCCTAAACCCAAATCTTTGTAAAATTTTAATTAACTCCCCCAAAAAGAATATAAAACAGTGAACCAAGAATATCCAAAAGCATATTTATCTAACGTATTAAAAGAACGACGTAAAGTTTAGTGCGTTGCGTCGAATATTCCCTCATCAGATGCTGAATCTTAATTTAATCCTTTTTTTTCCATATCCTCCTAATCCCATACTCTGTTTTCCCATATAAAATCTCATCTCTCCTTCACAACGCAATGCACTGCATCAATTTACAACTCCTCAATACCTTCATCTTCAACCCGYTATCAAACCCACGTTTYTCTCTCTCTAAAACTAATAAAACCTTTCCTTATTCCCATCAGAATCGTATTCCCATGGCGTTGAAGGCCGTTCATGTSTCCGACGTTCCCAATCTCGATCACGTCCCGGAGAATGCCTCCGTCTCCCTCTTCTCCCCTCGCTTCGCCGCCAAAGGTATTTCACTATAATAATAATTTTAATAATAAATTAATAATTTGAATGTTTGATTTTGTTGCTAATGGTGATTTGTGAAACAGGGGTTGAACAAGTGGAGGCGGCGAAACGGAGCGGGTTGGCGAAGGCGGGGAAGTTTATGGTGATAGGGCATCGTGGTAACGGAATGAACAGATTACAGTCGTCTGATCCTAAGATGAAGAATGTCAAAGAGAATTCAATCCTCTCTTTTAATACTGCTGCTTCCTTCAACCTTGATTTCGTCGAATTCGACGTTCAGGTATTTAATTTGTTTTTKATGTCAAATAATTAAATATGCATGATGGTTGAGTTAGATTCATCGTATGTAAGTTGATTTTTCCGGTTAAAGAATCTCCGGCGTAAAGTGGATATTTGCCGGCGATTCGCCGCGTTTTGTATGACAGTGAGAATATTCCAATAGGATACGTTTATGGGTCAGAATGAGGTTTTCTTGTAGTTTTATGAAAAGTATGTCATGATTATTAAAATAATAATAATAAAATAATATTGGATTTAATAGGGCAGCTGGTTTGACGGGGAAATATGAATTCGGAAACTCGTATTTTTGTTGTAATCACGTTGGATTAAGTTGTCATCACGTGCCTGTGCCATCCCCTGTTTATCCGTTCCATAACTAGTGGACAATTGGACATRCATACGAGTACAATTTTTTGGTTCTATGCTTCTATTGGACATCAATTCATTAGTCACTTGTTTTTGTAGATTATTTATMGCCATTCTATTGATAGTTTTGGCACCATTTATCTATATTTTAGTTTGAATTATCACTACAAAATATATTTTTGTAGATTTGGGTTTATATATTTGATCATAAACTAATACATCAAATAAAAATATAAAATAGTATCAATCAATTTACGAGTATTTAAATTAGTTAAATATTTTAAAATCGTAAGAACTACTAATAATTTTTAAGTATGTATCGCTTCGCGTTAATTGATAAAATATTGTTGTATGTTTACCATATTAGGAAAAATATGTCTTTGTGGGACTTTTTTGATCCTAGTATGGAGTATTTCATAAGATCTTTTAACAAGAACGCGAATAAGTCCTTTAATCATAAACAAAAATAAAAATGATGATAAAAACTAACAGCATTTTTATTTTTTTTTACAATATGTTCAGGTGACAAAAGATGGCTGCCCAATMATCTTCCACGATGATCACATTTACTCACAGGAAAATGTAAGCTCAATAGTGTCATTCTTAGAGAATTGTAATTTGTGGAGAGTATATTCAATTCCTAACAAGTGTGAATTATGTGTGTTTCCAAACAGGGCACAGTGATCGAAAAGAGAGTGACAGACCTAACTGTAAACGAATTCCTTGCTTACGGTCCACAAAAGGGAGCCGAAGCAGTCCCAAAACCACTGYTAAGAAAACAAAAGGATGGCAAAATCGTCAAGTGGGATGTCAACTCCGACGACACCCTTTGCACCTTACAAGAAGCCTTCGACAAGGTCGACCCTAAGTTAGGCTTCAACATCGAGCTCAAATTCGACGATCACATCGTTTACACCGAAGATCACCTGACCGGTGCTCTCCAATCAGTCCTGGAGGTGGTGTTTGAGTGTGCCAAGGACAGGCCTGTGATATTTTCGACGTTCCAGCCAGACGCGGCCCTGCTTGTTAGGAAGTTACAGGGAACGTACCCTGTGTACTTCTTGACAAACGGTGGAAATGAGGTTTACTACGATGTCAGACGGAACTCGTTGGAAGAAGCCATTAAGGTTTGCTTAGAGGGTAAATTACAAGGCATTGTTTCCGAGGTTAAGGGTGTTTTCCAGAACCCTGGTGCTGTCAGCAAGATCAAGGACTCTGAGCTCTCGCTCATCACATACGGCACTCTTAAGTAAGCATCATTTCATTATTCATAAATCATAATACAATACAGTAGCATAATATTTTGAGTTGCACTAAACTAACTGTGATTTGTATGTGTTTGTTTATTGCTTCAGCAACGTCCCAGAGTCGGTGTACCTGCAACACTTGATGGGGATAGATGGGGTGATTGTAGACTTTGTTCAAGACATTACAGAAGCTGTAAATAATCTAATTAAGCCSAAAGCAGACGAAAAGGATGACGGAGATGTGAAGATRCATTTAGATGACAAGCCACAATTTTCTCAGACAGAACTTTCCTTCCTGCTCAAGCTTATTCCTAAGTTGATACAACAGTAGACTAATTTGAGTGAGGAAACTTGAAATGCATCGTGTTCGTGTTCGTATTCGTATTCGTGTTCGGGTGTTGGAGTTCGTGGCTAAATGATTCTTTCTTCTTCTTGTTTTTTTTGGGGTTGTTTCTACTCGCTCCCCTCCATTATTATTACTTCCCTGATTTCACTACATARTTCGGAGGCAGCCATTATATCATTTTTCTAACCTTGTAGTTTGCTTTGTACATAGTCTCCTTTGTAGAAGGCTGGCCTCCATTTTGATGTGTTACACATAGGAAAAGAGTATCAAATTTGTGCTGGCATGCAATTTTATCATAATATTGAGTTATGTTTAGTTCATTGTTCATGATTTGCTGTGCTTTGCATTTACAGGATTTTCAATCACTTAATTAGTTTTTAAAAGCAAAAATTACAGCAAATAATACCAACATTGATATGGGCGCATCCAACAATGCCTACTTTAGTGGGTACGCCCTATAACATCTATTTTTTTAAGGTGTTAGACTTAAATATATACAAAGTACAGAGTACACGTTTTTAAATAGCTATTATACATCCAAATTTAATTTTAAGGTTAGTTGTGTTATTTGGACATTTTTTATTTGCTTCCATTCATCTAAATATTGTATGGAAATAAGGAATCACAAATAAGTCTGTTACTCCAAAAAATTCCAGATTTTTACTTGTTAATGTTAAATTTTGCATCAAACGTCTAAGTTTGTGTTATATTAAYGTTAAAATTGTTGGACCCACCCATTAATTTTACTGGATTACTAAACGAAATCCGCTTTTACTGGAATCGAAATCCACATTTCATGTGAACTTCCGAATGCGACTTTCCACTACTCCACTTCCCTAACCACCAACACCACCATTCCCTTACTCCACCTCCCTAACCACCAACACCACTCTTCATCTACTCCACTTCCCTAACAAACCATTACAAGGTCACTACCATTATCAACAACCACCGGAAGTTGACGACCACCACCTCCACCAGCAGCAACGACCCGGATACCAACCAACACCAACCATCCGAAGCAATACAACAACAACCAATGCTTGGCCTAGGTGCTTGCTCATGCAGCCACGACTGATGGATCAGGCGCAGCCACCATGGAACCGACGCCTAGGTCAAGCGTTGGGTGTTGTTTTTTTTTTGTGGCTTTGAATAATGCCCACGCTTGACCATGGCACGTCACCATGGTCCTGGCGCCTAGGCGGTGTTGATGCCTAGCCAGCACCAGGATCATGGTGGCGTCCCAGGTCAAGCATCCATGGCCTTTTAAAAAATATGAAGTCATGTTGCTAGCCTGGTGGTTGAGGTAGGGTGGTGGGTGGGTGGTTACAGGCGTGGGTGGTGTGGTCGCAGGTGTGGCGTGAGGTAGACGGTGGTTGCAAGGTGGCTTGGTGGCCGGTGGTATATATGTTGGGCGCAAGGTAATACGGGAAGTTCACACGAAATATAAACTTTGATTCTAGTAAAAGTGGAATTCCGAATAGTAATCCCTTAATTTTAGTGTTATGGGTATTGGGTCACCCAAACCATTTTGATGTTGTCGAAGCAATTTTCCATCTTTATGAAGCCAATTTCAATAGTATCAAACAACATTCAAAGAGGTGGTGAGCAAAATAAGTTTGCTCGAGCTGACCCGTTTTTTTTTTTTGCCCGAAGGTCTATCCAAAAATGTCCTAATTCTTGAAGCTCATAAAGTTTTGAAGTGGAGTTTTTTTTTTTTTTTTGTGTGTTAGGCTCAAAATCCCCACGGAGTTTGATAAAAAAATCCAAAAACTTCCTTCCTAATTCTCCAAATTTAGAGTCGAAGCCCGACTTAACTTTTGGGACTATTCCCTCTTTTTTTTAGGACAAAAAATTGTTTAAGCTCGAATTGCTCACTCTGCATCAAAGCTAAATGTGAAATTATGCGAGCATGAAGGATTGCTTATGTGCTTGACACTTTAGTAGGCAAGTTGAGTTGCGGGTTTATCTACAATTTCTCACAAAATATGAAGTAATTTGAAATGAAGTTTAGCTAGTGTATGATCATTGTATTTTACATAAATATCTTGTAAATATCTTCTAAAAACTATTTTGGTTTGTTAGGTTGTTAGGGTTGTTAGAGTTTGATACATGTAATTCTTGGCTTCCTCTTATATAAGCCATTGTATGATCATTTGCCTAATTAATTGAAATCTAATTTCTCAAATTCTCTCAAATCCTCTCTAAGTTTACATGGTATCAGATTCCAGAAATTCTTCTGATCTTCTTCTCCTTGTTTTCTTCACACTCTGTTTTTTTCTTATCTTCTTTCTCAAGCTTTCTTTGCTTCTTCAATGGCGTCTTATGATTCTTCTCCTCAAAATGATACTAATCGTAATACTCCTACTCCGAATCCAAATGATGATCCTTATTATTTCCTTTCTCATTCTGATCATCCGAGCTTACAACTTTCGCAGCATTTATTCAATGGTTTGAATTTCATTAAATGGAGCAGAATTGTGCGAGTTGYTTTGATTRCTCGAAATAAGTTTGGATTTGTTACTGGAAGCTTGCCTTCACCTGATCCTTTGGCCAATGATTATCAGAAATGGCTTCGMAATGATTATATGGTTCTTTCTTGGCTTCACAATTCAATGGAGAAGAATATTRCAGAATCGTTTCAATTTGTGGAATCTTCATCACAGTTATGGTCTGAGCTTAATGAGCGATTTGGACGCACTAATGCTCCTCTTTTATTTGCGATTCATCATCAATTAAACTCGATCAAACAAGATGATTCTTCTGTTACTGAGTTCTTCATTCGATTGAAACGACTTTGGGATGAACTTCAAATGCTTGATGGATATCCTGAATGTTCTTGTGGTATGATTCTCAAGTGTTCTTGTGGTTTATTAAAGAAATTTCTTGCAATTCAGGAGCGTAACAAGTTGATGCAGTTCTTTAATGGCCTTAATCGAAGCTTTGATCAGGTGAAAACAAATCTTCTCTCTCAAGATTCTTTACCTTCTGTGAATAAGGCATATCATACTCTCTTGCAAGTTGAGCAACAATACAGGAATAATGATGTGACTAATGTGGTTGAATCGAGTGCTTTGAATGCTTCTTCATCATCTAAGACTGGTGCTAGGTTTCCTCAGCCATTGAAAAAGGATTTCAAGAAGTCTAAGGCTGATCTTTTCTGTGATCATTGTAAAAGGAAAGGCCATTCTATAGATGCTTGCTGGAAGCTAGTTGGCTATCCTGAGTGGTTTCAGAATCAAAGAAACAAAAATTCTTCTGCAAAATCAGCTTCAAATGTTCAGGTTTCTTCTGCTCTTGGCATTCTTGGATCAGCACCTGCTTCTGCTCATCATGTTTCTCCTGCATTAGCCAATGCATCCAAAACTGATCCTGTTATGGTCAATGTTGTGTGTCAAGAGGTGCTTAAAGCTATGAATCATTCTTCTTCAKCTGTTCAAGCTGATCCTCTATCTCCTGCTATGCAGTTTGCAGGTAATCTCATAGCTTCTCATGTTAATTCTTTCTCTAAACAGTTGYCTGCCACTTCTTGGATAGTTGATACTGGTGCAACTGATCATATGACCTCTCATCTTTCTCTTTTCTATTCTATGCACAAGTTATCTAATCCTGTTAGAGTCACTTTGCCTGATGGTTCTGYTCTTAATTCCTTTTATGCTGGAAAAATACATTTGAACAAACACATAGTCCTTTCTGATGTTCTTTATGTTCCTAAATTCAGGAATAATCTCCTTTCTGTTAGCAAACTTGTTTCACAATCTCATTTGGATGTGTTGTTTGATTCATGTTCTTGTAAATTTCAGGACCATATCAGTAAAGAGCTTAAGGGCATTGCTGAGAGAGTCTCTGATCTTTACATTTTCTCTTCTGAGTCTTGTAATGTGTGTCCTTCTTTTTCTTCTGTTAATAATGTTGTAACCAAATCTAGTGCTTCTCTTGTTCATGCTAGATTAGGTCATGCTTCTATTAGCAAGTTACAACACTTAGATTTTCTTTCTGATGTAATAAAGCAATGTGATCCTCATTGTGAGGTTTGTATATTTGCAAAACATCATAAGGAACCTCTTCCTATTTCTACTTCTATTGCTTCTGCTCCATTTGATTTAGTGCATGTTGATTTATGGGGCAAATATAGAAATCCTACTYTGTCTGGTGCACATTACTTTCTTACTATCCTAGATGATAATACTAGGGTTACATGGACACACATGCTTAATAACAAGACACRGGTTCCTTCAATTCTTTCCAATTTTCTTTCTTATGTCCAAACTCAGTTTAATASCAAAATCAAGACTATCAGAAGTGACAATGGCACTGAGRTTATACAGGATACTTGTGCAACTATTTTTCAATCTAATGGTATTGTTCACCAAAGGAGTATACCTGSCAATCCTCGACAGAATGGTAAGGTTGAGAGAAAGCACAAGCACCTTATTGAAACTGCCAAAGCTCTTATGTTTCAATCCAGTTTACCTTCTAAGTTTTGGGGAGAATGTATCCTTATAGCTACTTCTTTAAACAATCTCATGCCTRTTAAGAAACTTAATTGGCTTACTCCTTATCAGAAAYTTTTCAATAAACAACCTACATATGATCATCTTAGGGTCTTTGGTTGTCTTTCTTATCCACTCATCAAAACTTCAGATAAATTCTCTCCAAAATCTCACAAATGTGTTTTTATTGGTTATCCACCTAACCAGAAAGGATATAAGCTCTATTCATTAGAAACACATAAGGTTCTAGTGAGTAGAGATGTTCATTTTGTTAAAAGCAATTTTCCTTTTGCTAAGCTTGTTTCTAATTCACCTACTTTCCCTTCACAACCTCCTCCC
>SNQN01002834.1:27249-43909 GCA_008642245.1 Bassia scoparia | reverse complement strand
TCCCTCCCTTAGTTCTCATCCTTATTTATCAGTTCTACTCCTGCTCCCCACCTTCTCTCTATCTACACATTTGTTCTCCACCTTCCCCTCCTTCTTGAGTACTTAATAGTCCATTCCCAATCCTTCTTCTATTTCAACTCATTCTCTTCTGAATCTCATAATCTCTCCTTCTTCTCACCTTCTTTTCTATCCCTACTTCTCCTTCTCCTTCTCCTCCTCTCTTCCTCCTAAAAGAACTTCTTCCTAGGAATATCAATATTCCTTAAGTCCAATTTTTGTTAAGTTGCCACACATTCATCTCTTTCTGATCCTTCTGCTTCTTTTCATTTTATTCTAAACTCCTTTTTTTTGATTCTTCTCATCTTCATAGTCTTTCTAATGTTTCTATCCTATCCTGAGCATTTCCTATATTCAAGCAAAGGGATATCCTTAATTAGTAGAAGCATGCAGAAGGAACTAATGCTCTTAGAGAATAATCATACTTGGGATCTTGTCCTTTGCCTCTCTGGTGCTTTCCACCTATAGATCTAATCGGTGATAAACAAGAATTAAACCTGATGTACTGTTGAGAGATCGCAAAGCACGTTGTTGCTAGTGGTGCTTACGAACAGTTTGAAGGCAAGATTTCTTAAACATACCTTCGTTCCTTGTTGCCAAGATTTTACACACTGTTAGTTTATTCCATGGCTTTCAGTAGCCTAAACGATGCGGTTGCAACAGCCTTGATCATTAAAACAGCCTTCTTTGCATGTTATAATTGAAGAGCGATCCTCTTTGAAACCCACCACCTGTTTGATAAGCTCTAAGTTTTTGCAAGCTTTAATAAGTCTTTGTATCGGCTGAACAAGCTCAGGTAAACTTGAACATAGATTGCTGCAAATTCTTGTTGGCATTGGCATTCATCAGTCCACACAAGATCTATATTCTCTATTTGTTCACCAAAAAAGGAGCTTCTCTTCACAGCTTGTTGTCTGTTATGTTGGTATATCTTTTGATCCCTGTAATGATTCCTGCATTATTACTGATCTAGAAGAGAGATCCAAATTCTGTGCTTTAGCAATTATAAATTGGGATCACTCAGTATTT
This sequence comes from Bassia scoparia, assembly GCA_008642245.1. Classification (NCBI taxonomy): domain Eukaryota; kingdom Viridiplantae; phylum Streptophyta; class Magnoliopsida; order Caryophyllales; family Amaranthaceae; genus Bassia; species Bassia scoparia. The sequence continues at coordinate 42,823 of SNQN01002834.1, read as the reverse complement.
CCTTGGCATCAGAGGTTACCAGAATTCGCAGGGATATGGCTTACAAGAAAGGTCATTTTAGACATTTACATGATGCTCATATGAGAATTGTAATCCAGCTACTTTTCCTTTCCAAAGGTTTAAAAGCTTAATCATCTGTATGGTCATTCTTTCTTGAACCTGAGACTTATAAAAGATTCTGTGGCAAACTCTTTATATGAAATCTTCACAAGACCTATATTTCTTTTGTACACACATCATCCAGCTAATTTCTTTCCTGAGCCTAGTTACACACTTTTCTGCTGCAGCTGCATTTCCTCAAATATGCTCAAAAGGCACACTTAAATCTGGGTTACATATCAGCAACTCTGTTCAAGCTTAAGCGCACTTCATTAGTGATGCTGATGGCGGGCATTGTAGTTTTCTGGGAGATCACTTAATATAGTTTTGATACTATTTTTTGGGTGATGCACTTATTCCTGAAAACCAAAGCAGAAAGTGGTATCTAAAAGCTCCACAGACTGAATATAGAAATATGGAGTTACACAACTATGCAGCTCACATGATTGAAGCTTCTTTCTATCTACATGTTCATTCCAAAGCTATTTGTGACAATGTTTCAGACTCAAGCATATTGCAGAAAGATCCTTGTCATCATGAGAAAGCTACCTATTCTTCAGAGGTTAGAAGGTCTCGATTTCCTCGCTACGAATAAGTGACATTTTTCTCTCACTAACAAAATCTTTATTCTCTATTTAGCTAGATATGATTACCTCTTTGCACTGAATAACATAGTACCTTAACAACTTGGACTTTTTTCCACCACCAGTTCAAGGAGTGACTGTCTTTCAGCTGCTAATGCCCCAAGTCAACTGAAGGGGATGTTACTAGTGTATATGTCATTGTATTTTACAAAATATTTGTAAAATCTTCTAACAAACTATTTTGGTTTGTTAGGTTTTGTAGAGTTTTTACATGTAATCTTGGTCCTCTTATATAACCATTGTATGATCATTTGCCTAAGTTAATGAAATCTAAATTCTCTCAAATCCCTCTAAGTTTACAGAAGTTTATGCACTAAAGATCAGTTGAATTGAGTGCTCTAGGGAAATAATCCCAATAAATTTCTTTCAAACTTGATGGAGAACCAGTTGGTCGCTTTCGTGTACGAAAATACGAGACAGATAAATAACATCAACAATCCTAAATTTAAGGTCAACCAATATAGCCTATTCTCCTGTTCTATATATTTTATCATATTGACTACTCTAAAAAGAATAAGCACTCACCCAATTGTTTCCCCACTCTGAACTAGTTCACCCCACATTCTACTACGAATGTGCTACTCTTAATTCTCTCTGCAAGTTTAATATTATTGTGCTTGACCTCACAACTCACAAACAACACTCCAATCTTCAATCCTCCGTGAAGAATTACAATTCAGATTCACTCTTTTCATCACTTTCAAATAAAATATATAAGAGCAATTTATCGATCCGAGTGTTTGCGTGTGAATCAGTGTGATGAACTCCAAATAATGCTCAATATTATTGTCAGAGTCTTAATGTAATAGTGAGTTAGTTTAGTCATATATATAGGCAAGGAATATAAAACCCAGTTTTCTAAAATCCTAAAGATTTGTATTTAGGAAATTATTTATTCCATTTCACAATAATAAATCCTAAATAAAATAAATACTCTTAGACTTTGCAACCCTCTAATACTGACCTAAAATACCTCTTAGCGTGTCAATTTCAGAATCAATCTTTGAAATAATTTTAGAAATCTTTTTTCAAAAATCGCACCCGCATTATGCTCGTACTATAATCGATTTCCTCACTTGTTACCCTGAGTAGTCGTGTAATGTTCCTTAACATTACCCTAAGTAGTAGTTATGAAACCAAGTGGTCTTAGTATTGTTACTCACCTTTTCTCTTAACTAAAGTTAGGGTTCGAATATTACCTTGGAATGAAAAAAGATCATTGGCTAGCCCTTTACCTCTAGTACACCCGTGCGAGTGATTCACTGCTGTCGCGGGGATACCCTAGTTGTTCACCAAAAAAATAGTTATGACAATTGTACTGATTGGTTCCAACATTTATAACACTTAAAAATCTATAGTACCAAAATCCAAGTTCACACAACAAACACATTACATTGCATGAAGATTTTAAATAATTTCTCAAAGTAAACCTACTCATCTATCATCAAATTACTTGCTACATTTTCCTTAAATTGATGTTTCAATATACTTCTACATTTCCATTTCAAGCATTGGTCCCCATGAAAATTTCACACTTTATTCATATTTGTCATCTTTCAACCTATTTTCTTCCTACTTTAATTTACCCTATTTATCATCTGTTGATTTAGTACTCACTTTTTTATCCAATTATTTCATAAAGTATGATCCCTACATATTTTACTCTTTGCATAAAAACCTGAATCGAAAGAGAATTAGCAGATTTATGGACGGAGGGAGTATATCTATCTTCAGTTCTTCAATTTAAGTATCCTTTGATTTACATTATTCTCCAATTCTTTCTTCGAATCTGGAATCATCACTTGTTGCACAAATAACATGGTTTAGATAGCAAAGTCAATGTATTTTATCTTTTTTTCGTACAGTAGTGACAGTTCTAACTACTGGTTCAAACCAGTGATCACAACTTTATCAAACAACTATCCTTTACAAAGCTCATATTAGACAATTAAAATTAATTACTGTAAGGCTAAAAGTCATATTCTTGTATTAGCTTAGCTACAATTTCGATCTGCTTTAGAGCAATACTCTAGATTAGTTTTCAGTTTCCTAAGTTCTATATTCTCACAGATTATGTCACTAACTATTCTATATATAACTTGTATTATACTCATAATAATATATACGCTAATATATCATAAGGAAATAGGAACACTCAGTTGTTCCATCCCAACTTCTTAAACTTGTAATTAACTGTTTCATATTTCTGGTTTGTCATCATTTAAACCTAAGGAACTCAAAAAAATTAAGGAAATTTCATCAAGTAACCCTGAGGTTTGCCTAATAGCTCTTATACACCTGAGTTTCAGATAAGATCAGTAACCCTGAGTAGGGTATAATACTACGTAACGTCTAGCGGACTTTTCGTTAAAAAACACTACACCGTCAGTTTTCCATCCAATTAACATTAAAACTAACATAATTTACTCATTTACACCTAAAACTAACTATAAAAATTAACTTAAAATAAAATAAATAAAACTGATCTTCTCTTCCCTCCCCCTCGATCTCCCTTCTTCTTCAACCGACCACCATGACTCCTTGACCTTCCTCCTTCGTCCCTTCCTTCAAACCCAGAAAAAAATCACAAACAAGACAGCCACAAAGACGACCCAACAACAACAACAACACCCACACAAAGAACGACAATAACACAACACCCTTCCTTCGTCCCTTCCTTCGATCTCCCTTCTTTCTTCACAGCCACAAAGACGACCAACAACAACAACAAACACCACAACACTAGCACCACACCAACGCGGCCAACTACCAGTAGCCACGAATTCGAACCAAATTAAACCCAGAAAACCCCAATTCGCGATTGTTACTCTGTCACCTGTAACCTGTCAGCCGAGGAAAGAACGGGTCACGTCGAGACTAAACCTTCGCTACGAGGCGTAAACCGTTCGTTAACCCGTCGATACGGAGTTCTGGTATGCTTAACGAATCAGAACCTTACACACGTGGGCAAAACGGCTTCTTGGTAGTTGGTTGGGTTTGGATTTGGCTTGGAGTGGCTTTGTGTCCACATCCTTGAGTTTTGAAGCTATTTCTGCAACTAGGTGGTGTGAAGCTGTTTAGGTAGAGCTGAAGCACATCCCCGACTGCTCACGACTTGCATTGTAATGTGGTATTTATTGTTGTGATGAAATGGTGAATTGATGATAATTATGAGTGATGAAACAACCCCAATTGATGAATTAGATTATTTGAAATGGTTGAAGGTGATTATAGTAATAATTAATTTATTTAATAATGAAATAGAAGGTTAATTAATTAAATTTAATTATTTAAGTGTTATTATTAGTTTTTATGTTAATGAGTAAATTAGTAGGTTAATTTAGGATTTAAAACGAGGTTAGTGTTTAACAAAACAGTACGAGTACGTAGCTATATGACCCTGACCTCAGGGTTACCTTATCCTATCATGAACCTCAGTGTATAAAGCTATTGGCCAAACTCGAGTTACCTGAGGAAATTTCCAAAATTAATGTAGGGAATAAACTAATTAAAAAAAAGATTATTTCTATATCATGCTTTCACGTGCGAAGACTTAAGATGCCAAAGGGCAATGTATGGTATGAAATATGGATGCGAATATTCACTTAATTAATAGATTGATGCGATTTTTGTTGTTAAAATTGCTCATTATACCTTTAACCTATAATTGTTGTAAGCCCTACAAAATAACTATCATTAACCAAACACATGCAGTACTAATTTGGTACCTTGGATAGCATTGTAAACTAATGGACACTTGTAATACCTGAACCAAATTTCATTCACGTTTATCTACCCTAACCTCTATGACTCTCCACCCCATCGATCCAACCCTCCCCGAGTCCCTGCCCCGTCCATTAAGCAATTTTGGTTGTTACCTTTATCATGGGATCAAATATCCGATAGTTATTATTTCACATGGAAGCATGATGAATGTATTATCTTTGCCATTATATACTAGGCCACTATGTCCAAATTGTATATGATATACACATCTGAATGATTTCGAAGGATATTTATGAGTTGCTATTTTCATTATTTAAGTATAAAAAATAATGGATATATCACAGCTCCACACCTTGGATGTTTGGACATAAAAATCTTGTCAAGGTATACTACTAAATTACATCTGTCACGCCACATGTCAGTAGATCATATATTAAGGAAACAATATACATATAATCTCCCATTAATTACGCATATATACATGGCAGACAATATGAAGTACTTTTATATTATGTTGAGCCTGTTTTGAATGAGAGAAAGTTATTGATATCAAGTCGCCATTTCTATCATGTAGTTTTCTTGCATCACATTGTTATCAGTATTGATCATAAATTACTATAATATTTTATTTATACACTGACAACAATAAAAAACTATTGATGAAAAAATTTTCTCTTTCTTGGATTGTTCGGTTTATTGTCGATTTATTGATTTTCTTGAAATCGCAACTTGAATACTATCACTAAAGAAATAAAAAAAAATTAAACCATTGGATTGATACTTCTGAAATGAATATAGAAGGTCCAACCGATTTTTTAATTTTTCTCTGTTTTATTTTTTTGTTTGAAAATGAAAGATTGAAAAAAATAAGTAAAGCATGTTGTATTTCTATTTTCAAATTCAAAAAAAAAAAACTACAATACAATAAATCACTTTCACAAAGTATTTAGGAAAATTAAATACTACCTTTCATTGACGAATTTTTGACATAACTAACTTTTAAAGAACTTATTATTTAACTCCTTTTCATGACATTTTTTTGTAGCTAACGCGTTTATTTCATTTTTCGTGTTGAGGACCCCACAAATAAACAAGGTTAGCTTTCTTTCCTCTTAAAAAACTCACTTTTAACCTCCACATCTCATAAAACAAACACATCCAACCATTGCTTCTCCCACACTAAAATCTATTGAAGTATTGATTAGGCTTTGTCAATGCTTTTCTTAGCTTCTTTGGAGATTATTTTCAAGTTTAGTGCTAAAGCCTTAAAGGCTAAGTCATCATTTTTTTCTTGGTTAAATATTTAATTTTTTCTTCTTTTATGTGTAAATTAATTTAATTAATTCAATAAAATCATGTGCGTCCAATCGTGTTATTTAAATTAACTACTTAGTATTATTTGCGACATGCGTGCTTAATTAATCTGAAATTCTAATTGTCGAAATCATATTACCAATAATAACAAAATATGTATTTTTAATTCCTCAAATTTATAAAGACTTCAATCCATTTTTACTCTAAATTTCATTCTACTCTAGTACGGAAGTAAGAAAATTTACTTGAAAAAAAACTTTATGCATTGCATATGTTATAAAGTTTCAATAAAAAAAATGAAGGGCCTTCTATTTTTATTTTGCATTACTCTAGTTACAGCAAAAAATATTAAATCTAATTTACAAAATTATTGAATCAATGTTCAAGTTTTATTAAGTTCTCTTCTTAATTTGTTATGCCAATGATATAACATGTATTAATTGTGGCCTTTTGCATTTAGACTTTCACATATAAAAGCTATAATGTACTTTTTTTTAATTGATGAGCGTAGTAATTAATTAGAAATGGCACACCATTGCTCCCCTTCCTATGTAATAAGATTTTTACCTTTAGATTTTTTGATCTAATGCTCGGTTCACTCGTTAATTTTGCTAAAAAAATTCTTAATTCAATGTGTCATACTAAATCAAATCTAATGTGGCCAATCGATGTTGGATCGTATAAACTTCAATAAAATCTGCCACAAAAAGAGCCAAAACAAAACAGCGAAACAACCTAAGCAAAAGAGGTGAACACATGAACGTTTTAAACTTGTGAAAAGTAACAGTGTAAATGAAACAGTTAAAGTGGGCCCCCAATTTCCTGCTACAATTTCAGCCTTCCCATCCTTCACTCATCTTCGTTTACTGCGTACCCATTGTTGACTCTTTTGTCCTTTTTCTCTCTCTCCTCCCCATATTTCTTCCTTCACAAAACTGACTTCAATGATCATTGTGAACCATTTCTTCTCACTTCCTCTTCTTTCTCTCTCTTGAACAATCTCACAAAAAAACGTTCAATTTATAACAAGCATTCTTTTGTCTGTGTGTTGCATTGATTTTGATTGTTTTTTTTTTTTTTTTTTTTTCTGCGAAATTTAATCCAATGAAGTCTGAGAAAATCGAAATGGAAGTCGTCGTTTGTAAGATTTGAATCGTTTGCATTCCCAGATATAAGATGAGGTGAAGGTATAAGTAGGTCTTCCTCCTCCTCCTAAAATCGATCATCACCTGCACTCCGCTTTACTCAGTTCTCTTCTTCTCACTTTTTTAATTTTATTTCTTATTTTTTATGTACTGTAAATGCTCATTATTCTTACATCTTTCCCGATTGTTGAAATGATTCCTCACAGCTACATACTGAATCAAAGATTTTGTATCGTTTTATTTTTCTTGGAATGGATTTTTAGAAATTGCACGGTTTTCTGTTATATACGGAAGTATGAATTCTACATTTGCATTTGCTGCAATTTGTTATATCAGAATACTTTCAGACCATTTGTTTCAATATTTTTAACCTGATGCGGTTAGGATACTATTTTGTGGCCACATACGAGTACCGTTTGTGCGTTTTAGGGTTAAACGGAACTCTTTTCACTTTATGGCAGTTTCTGCACAATTTATGTGGCAGTTAAATCAAAAGTGTTATTTCAATTTTTTTCTCCTTTGCAAAAATGCAAGACATGAGAACACTGCGTATGACTTTGCTTTCACTGCTCTGCTACCGCTTAATTCGGCTTACGGTATTTATTTCTGTTAATGCTGTTTCGTTGCTACAATATTAATGTCAAATTACTGATGGGTTGCTTAAGAAATACATAAGAATTCGTCTTTTATTGGCAAAAATCTGAATTGCTATCCACGGACATCAATACACTTGCCTACGTCATTATATGTCTAGTGCTCGACATGTACTAGCTGCTCAACGAAATAAGTATTTGTCATTAAAATACATGAAGTCTTTAAAAAATTAGGAGCCTTGTATTACTATCTCGTATACCTCCTGATTATGATGTTGTATCATTTAATTGTGATTTGCACTCAGGACTGTATCTCAATTATGATGATTCTTCAATTATCTTGATATTTCTTAGACCTTGATGTATCTTACACTGAATATGCTACTATATAACGGTCTGACAGCCTGACCTGAAAAAGTTCTAATCTATTAACAATCTATGTATTAGTCAAGCTTAAATTTATTCCGTATCATCTATTTTTGAAGACAGTTAAAGTATGCAAAGACAAAACTAGGGCCTGAACAAATTTTTGTGAAAAATTGTGAGGTGAGTTCTAATAGTTTCTACATGAACTCATTAGCTCTTCAGCGTGCATCGCTCCTTATCAGTCCAACAATCCCATACTTCTTTGTAACTTTCAATACATTAGACTAAATGTCTTTCTAGTGCTGCTATCATGCTATATGTCAAGTTTTTTTTACTTTCTATTGTAAACTAAAAGTGTCTGATAAAGAATATAGCTTAAATTGGATGAACTGGAAGGTACCATCACTATACCTTTAGTGTCATTATGCAAGGAGCAAGACATTATTTAATTACTCACAAGCTAGGTTTCTCAAGCATGCCATATTTTAGTCACCTAATGAAAGAGTTAGTGGAATTAGGCTCACTTACACTACACCTCAATTTTACGATCGTACTGTCTTCATTCCTTGACCTCCCTAAGTAGCGACCGTACCAGCGCTCTGATAGAGGAACAGTATCATGATCTAAAACTTTTCGGCAAGATATTCAAAAGAGTATGTCTAACAGTTTATAGAACTAATTAAAAAGACTAACACATGGCATTTACCTGAATAGGCCTATGTCAAATTGTAAAGACTTTACATGGATTGTCCTAGAGTCCTCTCCTAAATCATGATCTGATCTTACGATATTGACTATCACTCTCCATGTCTGTATCTTCTATTATGATCCATATTGCATTTAATGATATTCTCACAATTTTGGGTTTTCTAAATACGCAAAAGCCCAAAATTTAGTCTTCCCTAAGGAAGAATAAAGGACATTAGCCTCCGGTTAAGCTCAGATTCCATGGTGCCCCAATGGGGTTGACGGAAAATGGGCCAAGCGTGCAATTTAATGTACGTGACAAATTTTCAAACAGATTAATGTCAGTCATGAATAGTTTTAGGTTAACTAAGAAGGCTAACTATGTTCTTTAGAAAGGCCTATGTTTCGAACTGTAAGAGAATTAAATGAATGCCTAAAGCTAATATCATCAAGTATTTTTATGATGTTAAAAGTTTTTTAAACTCAAAAAGATCAATTAGATGCTTTCTTTCTTGTCAATCTTCATGCAACCAAAATCTGTTTGCATTTCTTTATGTAAATTTGCATCTAATCTTTTTATCCCTATACTTTGACTGCCCTTGCAGAATTCTCGAGTCATCTTCGCAAATGGTGGCTTTCTTTCTGATAAAGCGGAAACTATACAAGATGATGAAGAAGTAGTATTGACATCTGAACTAAGATGCAAAGTTTAGATTGTAAGCTTGTGTATCTGCTCTTTTTGTGTGCATATTGCTGTCAGACTGTCAAACTGGCCTTAAAGTTTGAATACTTGGAGCAAATTGGTACATGCTCTCATTTGACAAGTGAGCTATATGTGTTTCAAATTGTTGCTAGTTAATTTTCTCTGTATTCAGGTGTTTGCATAAAGAAATGATAAACTCATAATGTACGGAATTTCAGTTATGCGTTTAGAGGGTACTAGAGTAACCAGACCAAAATTTGCATTATATTGCAATAGTCGAGTGTTGATTAAAGTTACTTGTTTGGCAAGCTCTTGTGTCGGGTAAACGTCTACACCTGACTAAATACCCTGAAAATATGTTTGAAATTTTCATAAGGTTCACATGTGATTGAACATTTTATTGAAAATACATTTTTGGATTTTGAATTTGCAGTTAAAATCAAAATCCAATAAAGCCCTTAATCCCATGAGTGGGGCTTTATAGCATACCTCCGAATCTATAAACTTTTTAGCACTATAACAATCACTCTCCCACTAACAGCGTGACTGTCTTCAATAGCTATAATACTGCGTTTATTTGTTTTAGAAAGAATTTGTTAGGTAATGCCTTTTTTTATTTATGCAGAAAAGACTTTTCAAAGATTGGAAAGTTCAATTTGAGCTTATCAGATAACTGTGTCGACTTTTATGTGAGTTGTAGTTCATATTGCATCTTTCGTGAACACGAAAGCATGGGCTTCGAATAAGTGGCCTGCATTTCGCCTTTTTCTTAGTTCGCTAATCTCTCTCTGGCCGAATATTTTCTGACAATTACGAGAAACCAATCAGATCTCTCATTGGATGAACTTTCAGACTGTGCAGGTTTCTGTCCATGAATCTCGGTTCACTTATGATTCAATGAGCTAATCGTTCTGCTACTGCTAAATCTACACTGTTGTCTGTTTTGTATTTTTGCGCCGAATAGTGATTTAAAGCTCCATTACATGCCCTTTAAATCAGTGTTCATGTTTATGGCTTTTACATCTACTTTGCACTCAAGGATTAATTGCGAGATGGATTCCAGCCCTGTTAAGTAAGAGATAATGAACAATTCATATACCTGCTCATCCTTACAACTTCGATTTCAGTACAGCCGCTCCTATCTGTGATAACTTGCGCATCAAAGTCATCTCTCCCGCGCGTCGGCCCCACGCGTACTCTCGCTTAATATCTTAATATCAAATCGCTTTACTATCGTACGAAGTGCCGTCATTACTTTAGAGCTAACTGTCCATCTCTTCTTCGCCAGACCAGATCGCAAGGCTTATCACAAGATTTTCAGTGAATGCATATTTGAGCTTGTCAGTGAATTGCTCTGTGGATTATGACACCCTTGCTCTCCAAGGAACTATAGCTGAGACCCCAACCAGTCGCAAGATATTTAGCCTATTCTCCATAGATGACATAGTTTCCACATACATCCTAAGTCCTTCTGATCTCTCTTAGCGGCCCTAACACTTCATAGAGAGCGACGTGTGTGTGCGTCCTAGGTGAGTGGTCAGTACCTATTCCTATCTTAACTGTCTCGTTAACACCAGTATCATAAGGATTGTTGGTATTGTCCCCCGTCTATTCGGTTCAATAAACAAATAAAAACAATCCTACAGTCATCTAGTTTTTGTTACTCCCTATTCGCCTATTGATCTTGTGTTTTTAGACAAAGTCGCCTCGCTTACGAGTTACATACTATTAGAGTTAGTACCGCCTACCTTTTCATCTCTCTATCCATATTCCAAAATTCCCAAAAGGCTAAAATTATGTACCACACTTATTCATAATTTCATGCCTTTGAGGATGGTTGAGGATCTTTCAACCCCATCTTTGAGTCCAGTGGTCCGACGTATTGTCGAAATCCTTAACCCCCTCCCATTTAACATTAACCCCATCCTTCGTGCTCATTGCATTATAAAAAAAAAATTTCCTGCTGTGGTTACTCAAAGTTTCACAATCCTGGTAAACATAAAAATGGTATGTGCTAGCATTAATTTGGCCGGCAGGCCGCAGGTCTGCTAGTTGAACAAACTAACTTGAGATTCTCAGATCGACAGTAACGCGCTCGCACGCTGCATTACCACTAATAATTTATGATAACTTAGACATTTACTCTGTGATTCTGTTCTTCCAACATCCCAGTAAATGGAAACGTGTCTTCTTCGTTTATTTTGATGCGCTTCCTTCATATTGACTTAAGTTCTACTCCTCTGTCACTTCTATTTTAGAAGTTTCTATCTTTACTCGCCCAATTCATCTTCTTTTTTTGATAAGAAATTCTCTTCCGACTTACTACTTCTAATCACATTCGATACATGAGTATCCTCACCTCCGACAGAATCCTTCCTATTGCGTTATCTTCCAATCTCTTTTTCTATATCAAGACTTGCCAGTCCATTTCTCAATTATTGGAAGGCGGTTACTAATTCTCACGCACACACTCACCTAAGATAAGTATTGTCTTTATATTTATCTCCTCTCTATATGACATTTTAATCTTTAATTGACCCAAACTTACCTATAATACTGCCTGGATTACCTCAGATCTAATCTAATACTTCTTTTCAAAAAAGCTTAAGAATATTTCTCTCCTCCACACACGATCAGACAATCACATGTGCATGAAGAGTAATTAACTTAGAGCAATATTGATTCGGACTCTTCCCATTTCTCTTTCTTTCTGTATCCTCTTTTCTCGGCATCTATCACAGTTTCGCTGATTCCTTGCCTATCTTCCCTCAGCCGCTCGTACGTATATCATTATGTTACCGAACGCTACGCTCGCAATCATAGCGAACATAACAAGCTGTCATAAAGTCCGAAAAGGAGCAGTTTTCTGAGCTACATAAATCAAAGTCCAATGAATATATGAAGAGAAAATACCACCGCACACACTACTGCCCTTTCAGTATAAATGTCTTAAAGGCGCCGAACAGGACTACTCGGAGATCTCCTTAATCACCAAATACGCTCGTCTAGTGTTCATCCCCGTTTTTTCCCATATAATAGCACAATATCACTTAATCATCTACTATGAGCGCATTACGCGTATGTAACTTTCCAATCTCATACATTAATTGTCTTTTTCACCTCTACTGAAGAGTATACATTTTCATTGCAGTTACTTATAACGTCTAGCAAATAACTAATACTTATCATCGCATCGATCCAACAATGTGAACATGTGCCTCCCCGACCATTACGAGATTCCTATCCAACATATACCATCGTATCAGTACTTAGCTTGATGTCATTTCTCCTAACTGCGAATGCGAGGACGCTCAATTGCTTAGACGAATCAACAGTTTATTCTAATGTTAACAGTGAATTATAGCTCTGCCACCTATTTTGACTATCGCACATAGTTAGGGAAACGAACTGCTTACATCAAAGGAACCTCATGGAGGAACTCATCTAAAGCATCTGAATTTTTGTAGGGCTGTAGCTGGTTTGCACGTTCCAATCTCCTGCCTTACATTAGCCTGTGCCATGTGCAATTTATAAACATACTTCTAGAGCTTCGACAATATCATACATGAAGGTTGAACCCCCCCCTCCCGCCCCCCCCCCCCCCACCCCCCGCCCCCCCCCCCCCCCCCCCCCCCCCCACCCCTTATTTCCCTCCTATCCTATTCTTGATTATTAAACTGTTTACAACATTCTCCGATCTCCTCCACTCAGATACAAAGGTAGAGAGGTTTATTAACTGGCACAGCCGTTCCGATCACCTACGTGCTTTTGAACAGATAAACCTTTATAATCACGGGAATATAACCACTAGAAAAATCATGAGCTAACATCTTTCTTGGTAGCTATCATATCTTGACTATTACCTAAATGTTTGGCAGCTTCTTTTAAATTATCTAGTTTTACGATAGTGAATGGAATTGTGCTTATCATCTATTCGGCGAATTTAATTTTATGACACTTGCACATTAATATCAAGAACTCAATAGTATCTACCATCAGATTCTCTTGCTCTTGCTTTCTGATTTTACTGTATTTATAATCATATGGGTCTTGTCTCTCCAAAAGCATTGAGACAATTCCCTTTTTTGTGCTTATGTTCATCTCTGTAAAAAGCGGTAATCCTTAAGGAATATAAGGACTGACTCTGAAATCTAGTATCATCTGACCTTTGGTTGCCCTTAAATGTAATATTGTATTATCCCAAACCTCCCTAACCTCCTACAAGCTCCCTCCTTTGCTGTTTTACCAATTTTCTGGATTAACAACCTCTTTACTTGAAATTTTTTTCCTTCATTTTAGTGAGTACCATGCTCTCTAAATTTTTATTACTATGTTGATTATTGTATCTCATTTCATCTATCATGAAACCAATCGTTTCTTAATTCAAAAGCGTCCTCTATCGACTCTTGCTAGATGAGAGTAGCCCTAAGTTTTGATATACCTTTATTTTTTAAAAAAAAAATTATATTCTTTCTGATGCTTTCAATTCATAGGTTCAATGAATATTATTAGCTGGAGATTTATCGTCCACCCTTCCTTCAGAATGCAGTCATTCGAGAAAAATATCTGATTCTCAAGCTGAAAAGTGACTAGGCAACAGCTACCAGCCACTCTGCACTATTATTCCATAAAAAAAGTTTGATTCCAGCTGAAAGCAAGCCAAATTCTCCATCCCTCACACAAAGTTCACACTTAGTTCTGCCTACTCCATCTGCACTGCCAAGCACCACAGTACCAGTCTCAAAGAACCAGTCAGCCTCCGCGTTACAAGCCAATCGTCAAGCATTCCAATACCGACTAATATTTCATTCATCACCTCTTGGCACTGATCAACATAGGATACTTTCTAACAAGCTTGGACTTGTTTTCCAGCCACCAGTTCAAGGATGGACTGGTCTTTCAGCTGCTAATGCCCCAAGTCAARCTTGAAGGGGGGATGTTAGCTAGTGTATGATCATTGTATTTTACACAAATATCTTGTAAATATCTTCTAACAAACTATTTTGGTTTGTTAGGGTTTGTTAGAGTTTGTTACATGTAATTCTTGGCTTCCTCTTATATAAGCCATTGTATGATCATTTGCCTAAGTTAATGAAATCTAAATTCTCTCAAATCCTCTCTAAGTTTACAGAAGGTTTATGCACTAAAGATCAGGGTTGAATTGAGTGCTTAGGGAAATTAATCACCAATAAAATTTCTTTCTAACTTGATGGAGGAACCAGTTGGGYTGGTTCGTGGTAGCGAAAATACGAGACAGATAATAACATCGAAAGTCCTAAATTTAAGGTTCAACCAACTATAGCCTACGTTCTCCTGTTCTATATATGTATCATATTGATCTACTYTAAAAGAATAARCACTCACCTCAATTGTTTCCCCACTMTGGGAACTAGTTCACCCCACATTCTACTACGAATGTGMTAACTCTTAATTGCTCTTGCAAGTTTAATAGTTTATGTGTTTGACCTCACAACTCACAAACAACACTCACCAATCTTCAATCCCTCCGTTGAAGATGTTYACAATTCAGATTCACTCTTTTCATCACTTTCAAATAAAATATATAAGAGCAATTTTATCGATCCGAGTGTTTGCGTGTGAATCAAGTGTGAYGAACTCTCAAATAATGCTCAATATTATGTGTAGAGAGTCTTAAGGTAATGTGAGTATTTAGTTCAGTATATATAGGCAAGGAATATAAAAACCCAGTTTTCTAAAATCCTAAAGATTTGTGATTTTAGGAAAATATTTATTTTATTCCGATTTTCACAATAATAAATTCCTAAATAAAATAAATACTCTTAGACTTTTGGCAACCCTATATACTGACCTAAAATACTCTTAGCTGTTGTCAATTTCAGAATCAAATCTTTGAAATATATTTTAGAAAATCTTTTTCAAAATCGCACCCGCATTATGTCGTACTATAATCGATTCCTCAACTTGTTACCCTGAGTAGTCGGTGTAACTGGTTCCTTAACATGTTACCCTAAGTAGTAGGTTATGAATACCAAGTGGTCTAACATGAAGATAGATATTACTCCTCCGTCCCAAAACTTGCTACATCTCTTTCGATTCAGGTTTTATGCAAAGAGAAAAAAATTATGGATCATACCTTATGAAAATAATTGCGATATAAAAAAAGGATGGTACTAAATCACAAGATACATAAATAAAGGCGTAAATTAAAAGTAGGAAGAAAAATAGTTGAAAATGACAAAAATAGAATAAATTGTCGAATTTTCATGAGACCAAGCTGAAATGAAAGTACAAGTAAATTAAACATCAATTTAAGAA
>SNQN01002834.1:1884-17901 GCA_008642245.1 Bassia scoparia | reverse complement strand
GKWAAAAAAAWAGGTGGAAGTATTTGTTTGCTTTTATATTTTCATGCGCCTATTGATGGACTTTTAATTAGAATTGACCCAAACTTAGCCAGTAATGACTGATTAGCCTTTGATATCTTAAGTCTGAATATTCTTGTGTCAAAAGAGCTTAATGGATTTATTTTCGTTGCTCACACAGGAGATGAAACAGCAATGTGATGAGAAGAGGTATGTAACTTAGCTATATGATGTGGATTTCCTTTCTTTTCTTTTTTTCCTCTTTGTTTCTTTGCTTGATCAATGTTTTTGTATTCCATGCATTCTTCAGAAGCGTATACGAGTACATGATGGCCCAACATAGGGAAAAAGGACGGTCAAAAGGTGGAAAAGGAGATGGTTTTTCTGTGGAGCAGATGCAACAAGCTCACAATGAATATGAAGAGGAGGCAACACTATGCCTTTTCAGGTTAAAGTCTTTAAAGGAAGGACAGTCGCGGAGTCTCTTAACACAAACAGCTCGTCATCACACAGCTCAGGTTTTTCCATATAAATTAGTCTATTCTACTTGGATGAATTTATAATGTGGTCTTTTTCAATTTCTAGCTAAGAGTTTAATTGTTGGATTGCAGTTGAACTTCTTTAGAAAGGGACTTAAGTCACTTGATGCAGTCGACCCACATGTGAAGCTGGTTACGGAGAAGCAACATATAGATTATCAACTTAGTGGGCTTGATGGAGGTGGTGATGGGGAGGATGAGGGAGAAAACAGTTATGATTCTAATGATAACAGTGAATTAAGCTTTGACTATCGGCCACATAAGGTAGGAAACGAAGCTGCTGCTACATCAAGGAACTCAATGGAGGTAAGCTCATCTAATAGCAGGAAATTTTGTGTAGGGCTGTAGGCTGTTTGCACGTTCCAAGTCTCCCTGCCTTACATTGAGCTCTGTGCCTGTGCAATTTTATAAATTCAGTACTTCTAAGTTCGACAAGTACATACATGAAGTTGATCCCCCCCCCACCCCCCCCCCCACCCTTTTTTCCCTCTATCCTATTCTTTTATAAAGTTTAAATCCCTCTTCACATGAACAAAGGAGAAGGGTTAGTAATGGACTTATGGAGTCACCTAGGTTGCTTGTGAAAGAAAGATGTATAATAGGGATAAACTAGAAAAACAGAGGGAGTCATTCTTGTGTAGCTATCATATCTTGGATATTCCTAAAGCGTAGTTGTGAGCTTTTTAAAAATTTACTAGTTTACAGTAATGGAATTGGTTTATCGGAATTTAATTTTTACACTTGCAATTAATGACAAGAAACTCAATTGTAGATCTACCTCGATTTTGCTTGTCTTGTCTGATTTACTGTATTTGATAGGTCATATGGGTTGTGTCTGCCAAAGCATGAGACAATTCCGTGGTTTTTTTGTGCTTATGTTCATCTCTGAAAGGGTAAGTTCTTTAAGGGAATATAAGGACTGACTCWGAATATCTAGTATCATCTGACCTTTGGGTTGTGCTTAAATGGTAATGAGTAAGTTCTCCCCAAACCTCTACCCCTACCAAGCTCTCCTTTGGTTGTTTTACCAATTTTCTTGGATTAACAACCTTATATTGAGACATTTCTTTCCTGCATTTTAGTGAGGGTACATGGCTTTTAAATTTTTTATTGACTATGTTGATTATTTGTATCTCATTTCAGCTGGATCAGGAAGACCAATCGTTTCCTAAAGTTTCAAACGTGGACAATACAGAGGTATCCCTAAGTTTTGATATACCGTATTTTTTAAAAAATTATATTCTTTCTGATGCTTAATTCATAGGTTCATGAATATTATTTAGTCTGGAGATTTACGTCCACCCTTCTTTCGGGATGCAGTTCAGTTTGGAGAAAAATCATGTTGATTCTCATATGCTTGAAAGTGAACCTAGGGCAAGCAGCTACAGCCACTCTGCACCTATTATTCCAGAAAAAAAGTTTGATCCAGCTGAGAGAGCAAGGCAAATGCGTCCATCCCTCACACAAAAGTTTCACACTTATGTTCTGCCTACTCCATCTGATGCCAAGAGTACCAGTTCTGCAAGAACCAGTTCAGCTCCGCGTACAAGGCCAACAACTAGCAAYGCACACAATATTTGGCATTCATCTCCTTTAGATACAAAAATGAATAAGAGAGATTCAAAAGAGGATAACCGATCAGGATTTTTTTACAAATCACACCCATTAATTGATGCAAGAGATAGCAGCCAAGATAACCAAGCCTCCACACTTCTTCCCCCTTCTTTGCATCAGAGTGACTCAGTTGATACATCTGATCACAAGAAATTAAAAAGACAATCTTTCTCTGGTCCTTTAAGCAGTAACTCTCGTTCAGCCAAACCTGGTTTTTCTGCAAGCGGCCCAATTCCCGCTTCAAAGCTCCAGCTTCCCCTGCGGGCCTCTGGCACCATGTCTCAAGCATTGCTGCCTCAGCCATCATCTCCAAAAATTTCCCGTCATTCTCCTCCTTCTGTGTCGCCGCCCAAAATAAGTGAGCTGCATGAACTTCCTAGACCTCCTGGTATTGTTTCCAGCAAGCCTACGACATCCTCTGCTTTAAATGGCCCTGTAGGGTCAAAGAACTCAGAGAATCTAGCAGAAAATAAAAGTATCCCCGCTTCTTCTAATACAGCATCTCCATTGCCAATTCCTCCGTTGTCTGTTCCAAGAAGTTTCTCTATACCTTCCAGCCACTATAGAGCGAAGGCATTGAGTGCCTCAAAGCTCGAGTCTCCTCAACTTCATGAAAAGGATATTGCTTCTCCTCCACTGACGCCTATCTCCTTAGCAAAAGCTAATGCAGTTTTGACATCTCCTAGATCAGGACCATCAAGTGGAACGTAAAGGTAATCTTATGGCCTGTATCATTACTTTTGTGCTTGTATGTTCCTGCTGATTATGCCTCTAGAGTCTAGAGCAGCACTCTGGAAGTTTGGCTGTTGAAGAACCCATGTTTTTGGGATAAGAATCTGACATAGACTTGTTACATAGAATATTGAAAAACTATGTTCATATTGTCTGGGCATAATGAAGTAGGATTAATGTAATCAGCTGCACTAATTTTCATTCTTCCGTCTTGCATCCTGAATCTCTGCCCAATGCTCTTGCCCCTTTGTCCAACCTACTTTGATTTGGTGGGTGTCTTTCTCTTTGCTCAGCCATTCTTTAATTTTTCCTCTTCCACCTGAGACTGCCTTGAACTCTTGATTCTTGAGAATAGGACTATTTAATGTTAGCTCTTTTGATAGGTTGTTGTCAAGTTTTATTGTCATCATATATTTCCCTTTAGTAGAGGAATTTGTCTGTATGATGTATATTCATCCTCATAGTCTCGCATGCATTTACGGACTGGTCCTATTTTTTTTCTTCCCTTGTCATGCATTGTGTTAAACTGCTAATCATTTGCATATATGTTTCAGGTGGAACGAGAATGGTGCAGTTTTGTTTCCATGACAGAAGGTTTTAATTAATCTGCCTCTTGTGATGGGCACAGTCATGTATATAGTAGGCTCACCGTCTTGTGTAGGCATATAAATTGCAATTTTGTTTATCAGCTGTAGGCCGTTAGCCTTTCAAAATCACATCTGGGGCAATTGTATGTAACAGTCCGTGYAACATTGTAAGTTATAACATTTGGCCGCCTTCTTTTCAAGTGAATAATTTCTCCTTTTCCTGTCAAAATCATTTAGGTACTSCCTCACGGTCTATGTTAAGAGAGTGCAGAAGGTGTATGTGGTTTTTTAAACAACATTTTATGTACTTCCTCCGTTTCGGAATAGTTGTTACACATGAGAGCAACACGGACTTCACCAACCACCCCATGTGATATTAAGTACTTCCTCCGTTTCGGAATAGTTGTTCCGGGTAGGTATTAAGTGATATTAGAGAATTAATTAATAACAAAAGAAACCACCCCATGTGAATACAGACCATCACCAACCACTAACGAACACCACCCAACATCCACAAAACACCATGCACTCCCACCTAATACCACCACACCACCCCAATCATACACCACCACCACAGTAACACGCATCACGCACCACCAGCACTTGACCCACCACCAAYAAACAACCAGCGAAAACCACATCACCATCACGCATATCACTAACACCYAACGACCAATACCTACTTTTCGCACCAACACCCATTTTCGAACCAGATCTAGAGCCACCACAAGCATTGAATGTCATTTTTCAATTCGAACCACCACTAGATCTAGTTTTGCTGGTTCTTGGGTCGCGATTTTGGGCCATAGCTTTGGGTCGTTTGTTGCAAGTCGCTTTTGGGTCTCAAAGTTGTTGCTCGGTGGGGTGAGGAGAGAGGAATGGTGAGGAGAGGACGGAGATGGAGGTTGGGAGGAGAGAGAAATGGTGGTGGTGTGAGGAGAGGGGACGAAGATGAGGTTGGGAGGAGAGACAAAGGGTGGTGGTGTAGAGAGGGGACGAAGATGGAGGTTGGGAGGAGAGACAAAGTGGTAAGTGGTGGTGAAGGTGGGTGGTGAGGAGAGTGGAGATGGAGTGGGAGGAGAGAGAAAATGGTGGTGTAAGGGTGGAATCAAATGATGGTGGAAGGTAAGAGTGGATTAATTAATTATGTAATGGATTAATTGAATAGTTAGTTTGGGTTAATTAGTTTGGTTATGAATAATTATGTATGGTATAATATTTAGCAGGGTAAAATCATAATTTCACATTGAAAAACTTTACTAAAATAGGAAAGAAATGAAGCATAACAAGTAATGTGAAACATATCTTAAAAGGAAAGTGTAGGGGTATTTCTGAAACGGAGAAAGTAGTAATGGTCTTAGTTGTACAACTTTGCGGCATCACTTAATTCACTAAACGGAATAAAGAAGTAACAGTTAGTCGTAGTCAACACTTTACATAACCTTCTTTACCTCATCTCAACCAGATGTTTACCAAGGAAATAGTAATAGAACTAATATCTAAACGATTTGTTTCTCATGTAATATGTAATTAATACATGCAAATTTTGGGGCCCAAAGAAGTCCATAATGATTTACTTTTCAAGCCGCTATCGCTAAAACTATCGGGCGTCGAAACGTTAGTAAGAAGCACAATTCTCGCCGTTTGAGACTAAAACTGGGGAAATGATCATCTCTCATCACCTTAAGGTGTGGAAGAATTTTTTAAGGAAAAACAAGACAAAGGCCGAACAACGTCTTGGGGTCGAAACAAAGATAATAATCCACAAAAATGGCCATCTGAACGATTTTCAGAAAAGTGTCGAAAATTTGTACTATGATTGATATGTCATATGATGAAAGCACGCAAAATTTAGATCCAAAAGAGTCCATATGGTGCTTTTGATGTCGTTATTGCTCAACTATCAAGCCTTTAAATGCTCGTAGGAGGCACAACACTCATTGTTTAAGGCTGAAACTTGGCGAGTGATCAGCCTTCATCACCCTTAAAGTGTAGGAGAATTTTCATTGAAAAAAGAGACGGGGTCCAAATGACGTCGTATTGGGTATAAACGAAGATAATAATCCATGAAAATGGACTTTTGAGCAATTTTCGGAAAATTGCCGAAAATTGTACCATGAGTTCACATGGTCATATGATGAACTTGTGCAAAGTTTTAGGCCCAATGGAGTCCATATGGGGTTACTTTTGAGACCGTTATAGCTAAAACTATCACAGTCAAAACGCTCATAGAAGACACAACACCCGATGTTTGAAGCTGAAACTTGGCAAGTAATGATCCTGTATCACCCTTAAGGTGGGGGAGAATTTCAGGGAAAACATTACAGGATCAGAATGATGTTGTTTGGTGGTTGACACGAAGATCATAATCCACGAAAACGGATTTTCGGACAATCTTTGGAAATTTGTTGAAAAATTGTACCATGGATTCAAATGGCTATATAATCAATCCACGAAAAAAATTGTTTGCCAAAGAAATACAAATGGATGAGTTACTTTTGAGGTTATTATTGCGAAAAACTTCCATGCGTTAAAACACTCGTAAGAGGCACAACACTCGTCATTCGAGCTGAAATTTGGTGATAGTGATCATCCTTAATCATCTTTGGGAGTCGAAACGTGACGGGGTCCTAATGACGGTGTTTGGGAGTCGAAATGAGAAGATAATAATCCACGAAAAATGGACATCTGGACGATTTACCGAAAAATTTGTTGAAAATATTACCATGGGTTCACATGTTCATCTAATGCATGCACGCAAAATTTTGGGGGCCAAAGGAGTCCATATGGGTTACTTTATCAGCCGACATCTCTCAAACTACCAGGCATCGAAAGCTCGTCGGAGGCACAACATTCGATGCTTATGGATGAAACTTGGWGAGTGATCATCCCTCATCACCCTTAAGGTGTGGGAGAATTTTAAATTAAAAAAGAAATGGGGTACGAATGACATCGTTTTGGGGTCCAAAACGAAGATAATAATCCACGAAAATGGACTTTTTGAAAATTTTCTTAAAATTGTACCATGAGTTCACATGGTCATATAATGAATCTACGCAAAATTTTGGGCCCAATGGACTCAATATGAGTTACTTTTAAAGWTGTTATCGCACAACAYTCGTCATTTGGGCCTAAAACTTGATGATAGTGATCCTCCTTAATCACTCTTAAGGTGTGTGAGAATTTTCTGGGAAAAATGAGGCGGAGTCAGAATGACGGCGTTTGGGAGTCGAAATTAAACGAGAAGATAATAATCCATGAAAAATGGATTTCTGGACGATTTTCGAAAACAAATTGCAAAAAATATTACCATGGGTTCACATGGTCATCTAATGCATGCACGCAAAATTTTAGGGCCAAAGGATCAGAGTCCATATGGGATACTATTTAGGCCAATTTTGCTCAAACCACCAATTGTCAAAAGCTCGTAGTAGGCACAACACTCGACGCTTAAGGCTGAAACTTGGAAAATGATCATCCCTTAAGGCGTGGAAGGATTTTCTATTAAAAAATAGACGGGGTCCGAATGATGTCACTTTGGCGTTGAAACGAAAATAATAATCCACGAAAATGGACTTTTGGACAATTTTTGGAAAAATTGCTTAAAATTGTACTAGGAATTCACATGGTCATATGATGAATCTAGACAAAATTTTGGGGCCAATGGAGTCCATATAGTTTACTTTTGAAGCCGATATCGCTTAAACAACCAAGCGTCGAAACACTCGTAGGAGGCACAACACTAGTTGTTTGGGATTGAAACTCGCGAGTGATTATCCATCGTCACCCTTAAGATGTGGGAGAATTTTCTGGGAAAAACGAGACATGGTTCGAATGCCATCGTTTTGGGGTCAAAACGAAGATAATAWTCCACTATAATGGACTTCCAGACRATTTTTGGAAAAATTGCARAAAATTGTAMCATGGATTCACATGGTCATTTGATGAATCCACATAAAATTTGGGGTCAAAGGAATCCATATGAGTCACTTTTGAGACCGCTATCGCTAAAACTACCAAGTGCCGAAACGTGTGGTTTTTCCCAAGATATTGTTATAAGTTTTGGAAATTCTCAATCTGCTTCGGTTTGGAAAGTAATTCCCAACATACCGTCCACGTAGGATTGGTATGCAATTTATTTATTTTTTTAAAAAAATTGGGCAATTCGCTACTGGCGGTAACGAATTATATTTGTTACTACCAGTAGCGAATTTCCTCAACTTAATTTGGTTCAGTCCAAGCTTTATGTAGAACAGTTCAGGTAATTCTCTATTGGCAGTAGTGAATTGTACCTGTAATTCRCTATCACCAGTAGCGATTTACCAATTAAATTTGCTATCACTAGTAATTCGCTACTAGTGATAGCGAATTCGTCTAAATTCTTTTAAAAAAATATCGATCCAACGTGGACGGTATGGTGGGAATTAGTTTGGATTCCGAAGCATATTGAGAATTTTGCTAACCTTATGCCACATATTGGGAAAAAAAAATTCTCGAAACGCTCGTAGGAGTCACAACAAAATTGATGTGTGCCTCATATTTCAAGTCTTAAGTTGAGTTTTGGAATTTCAAGACTCTACTTCCAAAACTCAACTTCCAAAACTCAACTTCCAAAACTCAACTTGGAGACTTGCTTTAGATTTTAGAGGGAAAAATTAGGAAAAGGTCAAGCCTATTTCTTATGACACAAGTCTTACAGAGTGCTTGATATGTTGTAGGGATAAAGATAAAGATAAAAGCTGAGAAAAGGATAAGGATTTCACAATAGGAATAAGGATAGAATTTGTATTATCCTTTTCTTTTGGTATATGGTGGGAATAAGATAAGGAATAAATTATGAAGTTACCTAATTATCCTTATTACTACATAAGCTACCCTTCATTATTTATTTTTCATTTAGGTAAATTTGTGAAATAATTATTAATCCTTATTAGTCTCTCGTATACCACCCCCCAAACACAATATTAATTTAGAAGGATAAGGAGCTAAATTTTCCTTATCCTTGTCCCTTCTAAGAGTTCGTTTGGTTCATACTAAATTTCAGTTAGAATTTGTATTTTAAGGAAGTAGAAAATTCACTAGTTATTTGGTAGCAAAAAACAGGAAGAACATGGGAATTAAAATTTGCTATGAAATGTAAATTCCTATGAAGTGTAGGAAATTAATACCAACTCTTCCTTGAAATTAGAAATTCTTGTGTCAATAGAAATTCCATGCTCAATCAAACATGAACGTTCATTTCATATGAATGAACAAGTGAATTCCAATGATAACCAAACGAGCCTACTCTAAAAACATCAGGTTACGAGGAGAAGAGATAAGAAATCATTATCCCTTTATTTTATCATTCGTTACACGGTTACAACAGTTACAGTTAAATAAAGAAATGATCAAATAAATAAGGATTAGGAATTAGGAGTAGAAAAAAGAAAGAAAATTGAAATTTGGATAGACCGATAGACAATAACACAAGAGATTACAGTTAACAGTTAGAGAAGTGACGATGGAGATAATAAGCAGCATAAGTCCGGGAATCCGGTGTATAATCCTCCCTGCAATTCGGACACTCCTTCATCTCTCATCATCTTCTTCACTTCATCATTCTTCGCTTCTTCTTAAACCTCCTCTTTCTTCCCGTCAATGCGGAAACACTCTCACCACTCGCTCGCGTCCCGCACGATCCACATCCTTCCTCCTCCTCCGGTTAGTTATCTCACTCAATACTACTATTCGTTTTTGTTTTAGCTATGATTATTGTGTGTTGTTGTTCAGTCAATTTGGCCTCGCAATTCCATGATAGTCATGATGCGTCTCTCGCATCAAGGTGCTCTCTTTCTTCCTTTCATTTTCCTACATTTTTAGGGTTTTATTTGATTTCATTTCTTAGATAATTGTGCTTGAATGAGAAAATTTGAACTTTTTGAGTGGGTGGAACATTGGGAGGTTCTTTTAATGGTTGAATTGATCAACTTAGATTTCGGATTCCGAGGTCACCACTGTACTAAACCTGAATTGAATTTCTATAGTGCACCGGAGTGCCTTTCTCATCGTGCTCCATGAAAATATGTTCTTTTACGATGAGCAAATCATCGATTTTAATTCGTTGTTTCTGCATAACATGCTCTATTTCAATGAAAAAACATGTAACCAAGACTAATCTACCATTGAGGCATGAACCTGTTGTTACTGGAAAATTACTCTATATATGGATAAGAGTAGATTTTGTTTATTTAGCCGATCCCAATTGTGGGACTAAGGCTTTGAATTTGATTGATTGATATGGAAAGAAGTATAGATGAATGTTAAGTGCATGGAAGGAATTCTAGACGTAGGCTTCTCTTCTTGAGTCCGACTAATATTGCTATTTGCGTGCCTCTTAATCATCTTTGATACTATGTTTAGTCAAGGAATAATCTAGCTTGTGGTTAAATTATTGAAGTGTGAATTTCTAAGTGCTTATTGTTTAACTGTTTCAGTTTCAATATAGAAAAAGGCAACAGATGTATCCGCAGACCTGAAAGGAACGTCATTATTCCTCATCGGTAAACCTTATTTGCTCCTGTGTTCTGTACTTGGGATGTACACTCATTCACTCAATAAGGAGTTTTGTACTTTTGATAATCTTCATGCCTTTATGCTGCTTAGGTATGAAAAGTGAAATGAAAAATAGAGTGGGCAAGCTCATTGCAGATGAGTTACGATATTACTACTTTGATAGGTATACTTTTCCCTTTTATTCTCCAGATTGTACTCCCAATGTGATTTGCAAATGATCTCAAATTCTCACTTTGATTGTCGCTAAATTGATTTTGTGGATGCACTTCCAGTGATAGTGTAGTTGAGGAAGCTGCTGGTGACGATTCTTCTGGTAAATCTTTCAGAGAGAGGGATGCGGACGGTTTCCGTGCATCTGAGGTAAACCTAATTAGTTGCTTGTGGATAATTAAGGTGGTGAAGTATGGGGCATTTTGAATGTCTTAGGGTTCTAGCTAGCATTGTCTTTATCATCAGTTGGTTGGTAGAATTGTGAGCTTATGGTCTCACGATAAAACAACGTTATTAATTTAGAGTAGTAGCTTTGGAGCTGTAAAGCTAACTAACTAAGACCCTGTATTTAGATTATTAATCACTGAAATTTATGATATACCACTGGAAAACACAAGGTAATCTCTTATGATGTTCTGTTGATATGTACTTAAGTTTTTCTTTAAAAGAGGGAGTTTGTATCTATCTACTCTTGGTGTGAAGCATGACATTGTAAACATTACTTTGGTTAKTGTAGTCAAATTACGGAGTAGGTCTTTTAAATTGCATATGAATTGTATTATAGAACCAGTGGCTCAATGCGTTTAGGCCTGTATGTGATTCTGTCYTTTTTATTGTGTATGATTGTAAGTCATTAATCTGCTCCTTTGTTAAGTGTTGATCTCATTTTTGAACTTATCAATTGAGTTTTGATTGATTGCCACTGTCTTCGGTAATGCAGTTAAGATGCTGAAGATGCTAATATTTGGAGAAATTTTTTTCTTGCAGACTGAGGTGTTCAAGCAATTATCATCTTTGGGCAGACTCGTAGTTAATGCTGGAAATGGTGCAGTTCAGAGTGTAACTAATTTGTAAGGCTATTGTAGTGATTGATTGTCTTTGTAGAGCTCTTTTTTTGACACTTMATGACTTGCCTATCGAAATATATGTCTGGGTCTTGTGAACTGTTCTTGTGGAAAACTATGAAGGGCACTTCTCCGACATGGAATTTCAATATGGATAGATGTCCCWTTAGACATTATAGCAAAGGAATTAATAGCAGATGCAGAACAGCCTACAACGTCCAACATATCTACTTCAGATCCATTCTCTGAGGTCTGAGTCTTCCCATCTTTTAAATCTCAGGAGCATCTATTGCTTTTAAATATGTCAGATTTTTTTAAGCAAACATATACTCGTATACTCCAGTAGATGATAGTTGCAATCTTATGCTTATGCTAGGCTTTGGACCGATTAATTCTGGTTTATGAAGAAAACAAAGGTGGATTTGCTACCGCCGATGCAACTATCTCACTTCAAAGTATGCTCTGTTCTTGTATTGCACAGAGAATTCTACCCTTTTTTTCCATTATCTAAAACAGTTTGTAATGCTTTAATTTTACAGGTGTTGCTTCCAAACTTGCTTATGATGACTTCGAACAAGTAACTGCTGAAGATATGGCACTGGAGGTAACCATCCCCCATTTTTTCTCAAGAACACCTTTTCTAGGATTGAAATTTGTGCTTTCAGCAATACTCCTACGTATATKCAAAATAAATGGCCACAAGATTAGTTTAAAAAATAAAAAAATATGATCTCTATCATTGCTCATTTTTTATATCCTGGTTGTAATTTTAGTCTACTTTCTGACCGTAAAAAATAAGTTTGAGATTAATAGTTTTGGATGAAGTTATATTAATTCAGTTCAAGTCTAATCAAGAATGATGCAACACTCAAACTAAGGTTAAGTCAAGGTCAATTAGRCATGTTCAGTTCACTTCAGAAGTGAAGTTAAGTTATCTCCAACAAAGTAGAACCTAAATGGGTAAATGCTTGCCGTAGGTGTTAACCTCCTCTAGCTGTAATACATTACAGGTTCTGAAGCAGATTGAGAAGCTTACTAGAATGAAGAAGATGATGGAAGAAGCAGGAAGACCTTTCTAGCTACAGGATTTATAGTTTGCTTGTATTTTTTTTCAACCAAATATTTCTCCTGTTATATTGATTGTATAAGAATAAAATTAGCATATCTTACCTTATTGATTAATKAATGAATGAAATTAAATAGGTTGCTTGCAGGTTAGAGMGAGCATATTTTCTTTTCCTGACATCAGAACTGCATTTCTGATTCCAGATTTTGGACAGCCCATTTCGGCCCAAAAAAAAGGACATCAGACCCCTGAGAAAGCTACTCATGTCGGGTACATATTAGATTCTGTCTTTCATTTTAAGCTCTGCCCTTTGTTAATTGATATGCCTGATTGCATGACTCAAAAAATAATATACTGCATTACATAATATTTGTATAATTATTTGTAGTAGTTTATGAGATTACTAAATGATTTAGGCTGTTTAGTATTACTAAGTATAGTAATTAGTACTGGACCTACTAAAAGATAGCTTCGTAATTGCGTAATCTGATACACCATATTATGTACTGTGAAAGGTATTTTGTTTGAAAACAAATAGAAATTGTGTTTTTGACTGTATAAATTGAAGGCAGACGGGAGTTTGAGGATTTGCACACCTTCCTAAGATACTCGTGAGTGATCCCAAAAGGGGCTGTGAGTGGTTAAATATAGCAGTGGAATCATCTATAGTGACCTCAGCCCATAATCAAATTGTCCTTTAGCTAAACTCTCATAATGAACCTCGAAGAAGATATTGAAGGTAGCACATCACAAGTTGTGATGTTAAAAGAGAGAGCGCCGAGAGGTAGTGCGCGGAGAGACTGTGTCCCCCACTTAGATAGCCATATATGAGTAGCCAATATTCTTAATAGCACAATTTCGGACCACCAAGTAGGTATCTAAAACACAGGAAAATTAATCATCATGTTTCATAGGACAGGAGTTCTACATAATACCTTCAACCGAACTCACACATTGATTCCCACAAGCATTCCGTAAGCTGTTACATATGACAAGCACCTTACAGCTCCATGGAGAGGAAAGTCCTGACAAGTAAAAAAACCTGTATGAATTTCAGCTAACATAAATACGCATACACAAACCACACATTTCTAAAACCGCAAGTAATTTCCCAAACGCAGGAAGAATTTAATTAGCAGATATGTCAGACAAATGCTTCAAAAGGTAATTAAGCTAAGTAGCCTAGTTAACATTCGATAAAAAATTCTAACATATTAGAATGAAACTACACAAAAAGTGAGCTCCGAAAAAACAGTAGATATCCAATAAATATATCCTGACTGATAATTCAATTAAAACTCTAGGATAGCAGCTCCATATCAAATTCAATCTAAAAATCCCGTGCGATTCAAATAGTATAAAAATCGCTTATAATTGAAAGTTCTATTTAGAAAATACAAACGTTAAATATCACAAAATTTGCTCCTATATTAATCCATATTAAGTTGAAATTTAAAAAAAACATTTTTTTTTATAAGTAGTGGTATAATTCCACAAAAATTTTATTCAATTTCCTACAACTCTAAACCTTCAATGTCTCGTTCATGTTTATTTTACTCATACATCCATTAGTTCATAATCAATTCAATAAAGCTTGAATAAAAAAAATTGCAAATCACAAAGTATTTCATCCTGGGGTGTTTCACGAAATACAACCTCTAACTCAAACATAGAAATGAAAGGAAACATGGAATAACCTGATCTACGATTGCTCTTGTTAAGTTGTTAAGAAGCCAATGTGAATGAAGGGTCGACTTGATTTTCAATACCAATCAACAAAACCCAAAAATTAATTTAAAAAAACAGAAGATAAATAGAAAGAACTGTGAAGTAAAGATTACATCAATTGAAACAATAATGTTTCCTCTTTACATCATATTGAAGTTGAAAACAAAGATTCAGAAAGCGATAATGCGAAAAGCAATGTGATGTAAGCATATATCCAAATGTGATATCAACAATCCAAATCAAAATTCATCTCTTGTCCAAGTGAACATAAGAGAATGACAAGAAATCAGATTACTTCAAACCTCTATATAAAATTTAAACAAACTAGTAATATTGGAATCTTTAAACTAATGCAAAATTGAAATTAAAGGAAATACCTGATTAAGGTGTTGATAATGTTATTTGCTAAACTCATCTCTCCTTTTCGTGAATTACATACTTTAAAACACTTTTCCCTAAGTTATGTTTGTTGTTTTTATTTTTGAGAGTGGAGCTGTTGAGAAGATCTCAATGATTTCCGATTCGTAATAGATGAGATATCAGAGGATTAAGAAGAATTGATAATTGAATGATGAAATGAAATTGTGGTAATCAGACTGACATTAAAGAGGCGGGGTAATGAATTTATTTAGGAGGAACTTTGCAGTTCAACTTTTTTTTTGCAATTTAATAGACTTCAGTAGTACTCCGTTTCTCAAAACGACGTAACCTGTTCTGAGGAAGTATCTATGAACTTGACAGAGTTGTGATGCGAAGTGATTTTTGTGATATTTTTTACTCATTTGTCTTGTAATTCTATATTCTAGGATCTGTTGATTTGGATGTGATACTTAGTGTTGGCATCACCCACTAAATTGACAACACGGCTTTTCACCCTGTTCTCAGTTAACAACAGAATATGTTCTCTACACACCGCTCGCTGTTGCATCCGGCGATTCGAGCTGCCACTTTTGTGCACTGAATAATCAATTAGTACAACAAAGCACCTTTTCATAAACATAGATTCGATTCTGGCTAAAATCACTTATTATGTTGCTTGCATTGGACATTGGTTGGAGAAGTAGTAAACTGATGTAATGGAACCAATGAGGAAAAGTGAGTACAAATTTTGATTTTACATTATATTTAAGAATAGATAGCGTGAACTAATTCATTTGGTTAACGTCATTTGCAACAATTTTTAGCCTTTTCATGTTGGTAACCTCGAGCTTTCAAAAATATATAAAATGGTCATGCAATTTCTGCTAATTTGCACTAATTATAACACTCATTTTAACCCTAAAAAATTATAAAATTTACTAATATAACTCATATTAAAAAGTGAAAAATTCATGGGAAAGGTCAGGAGGGGTGTGTGTGTGGGTACCCTCAATAATCCGTCTATAAGAAATTCAAAATAATCCAAGCTTGTTGCTAATCTCCAAAATGGCACTAATTTAGCCGGTTACCTGTTGATCGGGTAATTAAAACCCTCTCCCTTCCTTTTCATTATAATTTTATTTATTTAACTAATTTCAAAAAATAAAAAAACCCTAATCACCCTCGGGGGGTGCGAGGAAGCACCCCCCGGACCTGCATCCGTACCACCACCCTCCATTAGTACCACCACACCACCGAGCGCGGTGCCAGCGGTGGAGCAGGGGGTCCTTCGCACCCTGACTTCGCACCATCACCACTTCACCTTCGCACCTGCCATTTCTATAGTCGATGGCGATACCATTCAGCTTCGCACCCAAACAGTTCGAATTCAAATTTGCGATTACAAATTTAGATTTTTGTGTTCACTTAATTTCGAATTTTCGGTTTCGATTTCATAGTGGTTTTCGTGTTTGTTTGTGGTGATTCGTTTGCTGTTGGATGGTTGTGATTGGAGAGGCTATGGTGGGGGCGTGGAGCGGTGTTAGTGGCTGTGATTGCGATAGTCTGGTGGGTTGGCCGCGCTTGTTGGATGTGTTGGTTGCGTCGATGTTGTTGATGTGGCGTCCGAGTGTTGTTGATTCTGGGCGGGCGCACGGCCAGTGTGGAGGCAGTGGTGGGTTGGTGGACTGTTGTGTCGGTTGTTTGATTGATGAAGGTGGTTCATTACTGAGGAGGGGCAGGGGTGCGCAGGGAGGGGTTTAATTGATTTTTTTTTTTTAACATTT
>SNQN01002833.1:32992-68309 GCA_008642245.1 Bassia scoparia | reverse complement strand
ATATATATATATATATATATATATATATGTATGTATGTATATATATTCTTCGAGAGAGAGTGTGTGTGAGACAAATGTTGATATAATCCAAAATAAAACGTAATTTTATTAATAACATAAATGCAAATACATAGTATTTAAGTTTTACTCCTAAAACTTGGAACGATGAAGCACTAGGAGAGAATCCAATAGCATAATATTGGTCTTAGAACTTAGAAAACTACAATCAATGATCAATAAAATATCTACACCATATTTCGCGCATATCATCAACTTCGGCTTGAGAATATGATTTTGAAGAGAAATCCTATATTGGACAAAAAAAATCAATAACTTAGTTACAAAGTTACATTAAAAAATATTTATTATTATAAATTAAGTGTTCCGAATTTTCAATAATGACAAGGAGTTCGCATTAGAGGATTGCAGCTTTACAAATTTTATCTAAAAGAACTCAATATCTTAGGGACCAAACTAAGCCAAATCACACAAGACCAAATGAAAATGTAAGACAAATAAACAAATAATCTTGATCAAAAAGTTCTAAAAGTTAGAAAATGAAATACAAGTAAGAAAATTGAAAGGAATAAGAGAACTCAACAAGCCTTCAAACCTGAATAACATGAAGAGGAAATGAAGCCTACTTTGTCTTGGTAGCAACTTGAAGAAACGAATTCACTGGTGCTATTATAATGTGGAGTATCTAGCTAGGCATGAAGTAGCATAATTGCACCATTGTTAATAGCTAACARAAGTATAACTTATCATACAAACAAACCCAAAATGCAGCAGAACAAATATCTTTGTAAACCAAAATTAACTAGTGATCAGCAGTATCAAGGATTWTATAAAATTATTCAGTTCACTAATCAAAATTTAGGATGGAATTTATGATAACCAAGGAGCTTTAACTGCTTGTTTTACTTGAGCAAAATTCCAAAAAACAGTTACCAAACTTGGAGTAACTAGCACTGAGCCTGAATCTGAGTGTATGCTGACATATTCAAAACAGACCAGAAGGTTAAAACTTACAATTATCACATCACATTGCATATTAACCACATAATGAGAGTAGTAACAATGTGTTCACACTAGATATTTCCATGGATTTACATTTTTCAACCCACTAATTATGATTCCTAGTGGTTGCATATTCAGAATTAAGCATGAAATGGTGTCAAAAGATTTTTGCTAAGTTGGAACATTAGTATGTACTACCATGTTAAACAGTATTAGCACAATGACCAGAACTAGATTCTTCCAAAGACAAAGAAACCCCAGCATGAAGGCAAAGCCTAAATGAGCATCCAAAGTGGTTTATCTGATCTTGTGCAGAGAAAGTAGGCATGCGCCAGAAAAGTCTAATCTCAGGCATAGTATACACAAAATAAGAAGAAAAGGAATGAAATACACAAAATACATAAAGTGCAGTCAAATAAAAATTGTTAATATGAAACCACAAAAGAATATTCATTCCTGAAATTAGATCAGATATATTTGACACAAGTATGTTCCTGAAACCAAAATTTAATCTAGTGTTCTACCTAATCCAATTCTCACATTTCATGGTTGCAAACCCAAAGGCCGACCTTCTTCCTGCATTCATCAAATTTAATCTCGTATAACAAAACACRGCAATTTTGCAATAGCGATAACTCCTAGTATGAAACTCGGATTTGTGCAATAGCGATAACAAAACACTGCAATTTCATGGTTGTATTCTTGTGCCCAAATTCATCTACTCTTCGAGCCCTACAACTTTTATGAAGGATTTGAAGCTTAAAAACAAATGTAGCAATGAAGAAAAATGCCAAAACAGTAGCAGAAGCATAACAGAACTAGATTTCGCAGCAGACTCAAGCTAATGAAATAAGCAACAAGATCACCATAGCAACTCAAGCTAATGTGAGCGTAGACTGAGTAAGATAAAAAAAAAAAACAACAAAAGCAGTAGTATAACAAAACAAAACAAAAAAAAAAAGCAAAACAACAAGATTTTCATTTGGACGTATAATCAAACACTTGGTGGGCAACAATTATGTGACACTTATAAACCCTAAATTATTCAACCAATTCAACTCTTTATAAAAACAGAAAAAACCAATAAACAATAGATCATACACACATCGAGAACTCCATTCATCTTTTACAAATAATTTCTAAAAATCTTAAAGTTTAATGGGTGGAAAATACCAAATAAATAACAATTTCTGGTTGTGTTCCTTGGGTGTTCGGGCTGACGCTGCTTTTGTGATGTTCGTAGGAGAGGTGGTCGGTGGTGCGTTGGTCGGAGGGCAGCAGCAGCAGGCTCCAGCAATTAACGCAGTAATAGCAATAGAGTTCGCAAGACTTCAAGAGTGAGAACGACGGGTAAAATCAAACCATAAACCTTGAAATTAACCCAAACGAAAACGAAAAGAACCCAAAAACCAAAATCAAATTAAACACAAATACAAAWCAAAACAAAATTTGAAGTGGGAGATGTGGCCGACGGTCTAAGTGCTTGAATGCCTAAGCTTAAGTGAGAGTGGATGAGCGATTGAAGTTTTTGGGTAATTGGAAATGTTGGGTTTCATTTTTTATTATTTTTTTTATAATTAGGTAAACAGGGGGTGGGTTTCATATTGAAAAATAAATTTGGGAATTGGGAGTGTTAGAGAAATTCGAGTGAAAGGGTATGATCGTATGAAATTATAAATGTATATGATATTGAAAAATTGATTTGAAATTGACGAAAAAATGGAAAGGGGCAAAGAGTTTTTTTTTTAATTCTCTTCAAAACCTATTGCAACAATATGTTAATACATCTAACGCGTCACATAATACATTAGAGGCGACACAATAGGTGAATACATCTAACGTGTTACATATCACATTAAAGGGACACGATAGGTTAATACATCTAACGCATCGCATATTACATTAGAGGCGACGCGATAGGTTAATACGTCTAACACGTCACATATTACATTAGAGGCGACGCGATAGATTAATACATCTAACGCGTCACATATTACATTAGTGGCGACGCGATAGCTTTATGCGTCGCATATTACATTAGAAGCGACGCGATAGCTTTATGCGTCGCATATTACATTAGAAGCGACGCGGTAGCTTTATGCGTCGCATATTACATTAGAGGCGACGTGATAGGTTAAAACACCTAACACGCCCCATGTTACATAGAGGCGACGCGATAAGTTAATACACCTAACGCATCGTATATTACAATAGAGGCGACGRGATAGATTATATCTAACGTGTCATATATTACATTAGAGGCGACGCAATAGGTTAATATATCTAAGGTGTCATATATTATTTTAGAGGCGACACGATAGGTTATAAATCTAGTGCATCATATATTACATTAGAGGCGACGCGATAGGTTAACATATCTCACGCATCACATATCACATTAGAGGCGACACGATAGGTTTTGTCTAACGCGTCATATATTACATTAGAAGCGACGTGATAGGTTAACATATCTAACGTGTTATATATTATTTTAGAGGCGATGCGATAGGTTATGTCTAACGCGTCATATATTACATAAGAGGCGACGCGATAGGTTAACATATCTGACGTGTCATATATTATTTTAGAGGCGACACGATAGGTTATGTCTAATGTGTCATATATTACATCAGAGACGATGCGATAGGTTTAGATATCTAACGTGTCATATATCTATATACTAATACTAAAGCAATCCCCACCTTTCTTTTTTTCCCTCCCAAATTTCCCTCCCAACTCCCCTTAGTTAATGATTAAATAAAAAAAAATGAAAATAATAATAATAATAATAATGATGATAAGTTACTAAATATTCTTTGGAAATATAAACTTTAATTTAACTCCAAATTTTGAATACTTTTATTTTTTAAAATCAAGTTTTAAGTTGGATAATTTAAAATTTATTTTAAATCAAGCATTCGATCGAGAATTATCGTGCAACTTAATTATAGTCACCTAACCCCAAGAGCCACCTAATGTTTAACATTAATCAAATATAAACCTTACAAACTTTAATTGGTTGTAAATTGTAATGTTTCCTTTAATTTTTGTTTTTTTAAAAAATAAATTATATAAATCGTGCATCGCACAGGGCTAATGTAGTTATTTATGAGGCGACGCGATAGGTTATCTCTAATGCATCGCCTCTTATATAATATGCGACGCGAAAACTTTATGCGTCGCCTATTACCTAAAAGGCGACGCGATAGGTTCTTTCAAAATTATTCACAACTCTATCGCGTCCAACATTATTAAAAGAAGCGACACGATAGCTTTATGCGTCGCATATRTTACACGTGCGACGCATTAGGGGTGGTGTGTTAGGTGTTTTTTGTAGTAGTGCACCCACTCAAATTCTCTATCAAAGTGATCTTGATTATTCGAGTCTTCGTGTGTTTGGTTGTTTATGTTTTCCCTTATTTCCCTCTTCCACAATTCACAAATTACAAGAAAGGTCAACTCCTTGTGTTCATTTAGGACCTGCTCCTAATCATCGTGGTTCCAAATGCTATAATATGTCTAGTGGCAAAATCATGATTTCTCGTCATGTACGTTTTGTTGAAACGGAATTTCCATTCTCAAACTTGCATTCACCTAAAGTATCAGATTATGATTTTTTAAGTGAGAATATTAATCCTTCCATTATTTCTCATTTGGCCCACAAAGACACCCTCATAGCTTCTTCCAAAAATCAATCTCCACGTTCTCCTTCTACATCATCTGAATCTTGGCCCAACCATTCCACAGGCCCACCATTGCAACCTTCTTCCCCTCTAACTAATTCAGCTCCCCAAAATCAACACGCAAATTATTAGGTACAATCCCCCTTACCTAGCAAAATACAACCCCCTCCCCCTATCTTATGTGGCACATGATTTATTCCCCTCCCCCTATTATCTCTCACGCATGATTTTTTTTAAAAATAAAAGATCATTAATTAAATAAAATTAGATAAATATAAATATTTGACAACTAATAAWAGCAATGGATGGGGGTTGTATCTTGCAATGTAGGAGGGGTTTGTATAATATAGGCTTTGAAATCAACAGGAAGATACATCAACCACTATTGGGCCACAATCTTCTAGTGGCRCATCACCGAATCCTTCCTTATCTCATTCTTCTCCTTTGGGCTTCATTGAAAGGCCCAATTCCCTATCCCACTTGGTTGATTCCACCTCACGCGGATCAACTCAATCCACTCAAGCTATCTACAAGGAACTCTCTCTTTTGGACTTCATTTATACAAGTCTAGTTCCTCTCGTTTGATCTCATATATGGATGCTGATTGGGGTGTGTGTCTTGACACTCGTCGTTCTACATCTGGTTATTGTGTTTTTCTTGGTCACATCTTAATCTCATGGTCGTCCAAACGACAACCCACTCTTTCTCGTAGTAGTGCCGAGGCAGAATACTAATGTGTTGCTAATGTTGTTTCAGATTTTTGTTGGATCCGCAATCTACTCCTTTAATTGCATTGCCCCCTTAAAAAGGCCACTATCATTTATTGTAACAATGTGAGTGCGATATACTTATCTGACAATCCTGTTCAACACTAACGCACTAAACATATTGAAATGAATATTCACTTTATTCGTGTAAGAGTATATAATATGGTATGGTTGACATGGTATCAGAGCCAACATGACACAGAGGTCACGGGTTCAAATCTCCTCCCCCCACTTTTCAAGTGAAATTAATTCGCGTCAGGTTTGAAAGGCCTGTGTTGCATCCACATTTCAACCTCAAAGGGTCTTTCATGTGAGGGYGAGTATTAGAGTATATAACATGGTCTAGTTGACACAATTTATATTCTATTCTATTTCTTACATACACATCCAAATCACATATATGAGAGACTATGGGTAGCTCAAATGGTTATAATTCCCCTCTCGAGTTAAAGATTGATTATGATCCCGACCTTGTAGCTATCTAAACACCAATAAATAAATACAAGTAAATAAATAAGCAAAAAAATCACATATGGGAGAATGAATGGTACAAAACTTGATCACAAGGTTGTTGGAGGCTGGAGGAGAAGCAAGGGGATTCAAGGACCAACTAAGAAAACTCAACAAAAGTTCCGTTCCTCAATATCAAGCATTCTTGGAGGACTTGGGCAGTGCCAAGTCTGAACATAATATTCAGCTTATTACTCTTACAAAATTCTAGCAAGGTGGGCAAAATTCTCGCCAAGTTTGACGAGCTTGAAAAGGAGGCTCAGATGCTTCGTCTGCACTCTGCAGCCACTAATTTAAAGTTAGCAGAAACAGCACTTGAATTTACTTACAGTGATAACATGGATCAACTATCGAAACAAGACTGCGAACATGCTGGTGCTGAACTGCTGATGCAGATGCATCTGAATTCATCCGAAGGAAACTTGATAAAGAGGAGTTAGTTCACCTGCGCCTCCTAGCAATAAAAATCATGGCTTTTCATTAATGCCATAGTTGGCATGGGAGGTATGCAGGGGGTTTCTATTTTCAGGATCACAGTATTCCAATGCATTTCTAATTTTCTATGCTTAATAGTCAATATATATATATATATATATGGACTTGCTAGAATAAGAAATGAGAAATAAGAAAATCACTTGCAAGTTGACACATGCCCCACTTCTCACTTTTTTAAAAAGCAAATATTTTCACATACTTCCTCCGTTTTTTATTAGATGACCCAGTTTTTATTTTAGGAAATTTGGAAATAGTTGTCCCACTTTGTTTTTTTTCCCTTTCAAGACATGYGGACCACAATAAATTATCATATAATCCCACTTACTTTCTACTTTTTTGGGGTCCACAATCTCTTTCTCTCTATCTCTCTCATCTATGGGTCCCACATACTTTATTAAATTACCAATCTACTCACCTAATCACTTACACCAATATTTTACCTCAAAAACCACAAAACCCAAAGTGGGTCATCTAAAAAAAACAGAGGAAGTATATACTTTCTACTTTATGGTGGACACATGGCAACTTTCAATTAGTTTTTTCATATTCTCATTTCTCATTCTAGCAAGTCCCTATATATATATATATATATATATATATATGTTAACATATAATTACATGTATTGACGTATACAACTCTAATTTTCAATTGCTAGAACTACCATCATCCCATTTTCCCACTTGACAAGAGACCAAAATTTAAGTTATGTAAATACACATTTAGATCAATCTTAAAATATTACAAAGATAGTATTTTATTTCACTTTGACTTTTAACAAAATTAATTTATCATAATGAAATAGATGAAGTACATTCATATCACCTCCCCTTAACAGCTTTTTTAAATAAAAACATATTTAATTAAGAAAAAGGCTTTAAAAATATGTTGTGAATCATAGCAACTTGTCCAGTAGAAATATTTTAGAGTCCTTATACTACAATGGAAGTGCGAGTGCACACTAAGTGGAGGTACACAACTTGATTACTTAGTGGGCAAACAGAAAGTGGGTCTCCAATCTTTTTTTCCCCAATATGTATAAATGAAATTTGAGTAATATATAAGCACATCCCAAAATTAACAGTCTACTCTTTGACAGCAAAATCACACAACACAGGATGGCAGAAGCTATAGCAATTGATATAGGAAAAAGCTTAGCAATTGAGGCTGCGAAGGCCCTGACTCAGCTGGTGGCTGCGCGGCCCTTGGAGGAGGTACGGTTTGCATGGGGATTCAAAGACCAGCTGAGAACGCTCAACAGAAAGTTGGGGTATATCCGAGCATTTCTGGGGGACTTGGGCAGCGCCAAGTCAGAACAGAAAATTCAGCTACTGAATCTTTGGCTGCAAAATGTCAAGGATGTGGTCTATACAGCTGAGGATTTTATGGATGAATATGCCAATGAAATCCTCCGAAGAAAACTTGAGCAGAGTCATGGAACAAGGAGGCATGTTCGCAATGTGTTCAAGCGCTCAAACAGAATCAGGTTCCGGTTCCGGATGACACACAAGGTGGGAGAGATCCTAGCCAAGTTTGATGAGCTCCAAAAGGAAGCTCAGGATCTTGGTCTAAAACCAATTAAGATAGTGGAAAAAGCACTTGCATTAACTTACAATGACKACATGGATCAACATTTGAAACAAGCTCGAGAACATGCCAATGCAGATGCATCTGAATTTGTTGGAAGGAAGCTTGATGAGGAGAAGTTGGTGCAAATGCTTTGTTCACCCCTGTCTCCAAGCAAAAAAGAATGTGGCTTGTCTATCAATGCCATAGTTGGAATGGGAGGTAAGTTATCTTTGTTTTAGCATAATCACCCTGCATTTCTTTATGTAGATTTCCACCTGTTTTGTTGATAATTAATCAGTTTTTATGTTATATATAATCACCAAAATATCTTTATTCCGTTAAGGCAAATTTGTCAAAAACCACCTTTTCTAAGGTAGTTTTTGACAAAAACCACCTTTTCTAAATGAATTTGTCTAAAACCACCTTTTGTAAGCTAAAGCCTTGTTGACCACCACCTTAGCTTGATTTTTTTTCTTTTTTCTTTTTTTTTTGGCCATTTTAACTCATTTTCCCACCCTTTGGCCATATTAAACAACTACCACCACTGGCCGCTCCCACCTCAGGCTACCGCCTCCTACAACTGGAGCCACGGCCAGCGGCCGGCACTGACAGACGCCTCTCTTCTCGCCGCTCTTCTTCCCAAGCATCTCCTTAGGCGCCCCACGCATCTCACCTGCCCGTTCCCTCTCCTCTCACCGCTCTTCTTCCTCTCGGCCACCAGTTGCCACCCTCCTTCCCGGAGCCRGGCCCACGACCTCAGCCACCCTCGGTTTGCAATTGATTGATTGATGATGATAAGGGATTGATTTGGGTGGGAAAAGGAGTTAAAATGGCCAAAAAAAGGCAAAAAAAATTCAAGCTAAGGTGGTGGTCAATGGCAGCAAGGTGGTGGTCAACAAGGCTTTGACTTACAAAAGGTGGTTTTAGACAAATTCATTTAGAAAAAGTGGTTTTTGACAAAGACCATGTTAGAAAATGTGGTTTTTGACAAATTTGCCTTCCGTTAATGCCAACTTCCTCATCAAATTAACTAATCATTGCACATTCACTCGATCCAAATCAAGAATTTTAAATAATTAAAAATATAAAATTCCAATGAAATATTTAATCCTGACCCAACAAAAAGATGCCAAACAAATAGTCTTAAGATGGGCTTGAAGCCAATAAATTGACGCAAGCTTCGGCTCAGCTTCAAGCTCAATTTGAGCTGATAAGCATATGCGGCTCAATTTCCTTTCAAACTACGAGTAGCCTGGATCTAAGAGCATGTARAATGCTAGGGTACCCCAAATCTTCTCTCTCTTATTCTCCTTTTGACACATCACAATCCACTAGCATTTTTACTTATCCTACCCAATTTTAAGTAAGTTCCCCACAATGGTTTACTAACTTAAAAATGTTATTCTCTAAAATTAGGGGAAAATGAGTTATTTTTATTTTGGAAAAAGTATGACAATATGGTACTCAAATTGTAGAGGATTAAAAAATAGAAGTATTGGTCCAATAATTTAATTTTTTTGAGTTTGATATATTGTATAAAATTAATTACCAATTACTAAAACTAAAAGGTTTTTAAAAAGTGACAAATGTTGTTTTTTCATTGGCTCAAAGAATTCGGGGAGGTTACCATTTAACTTACTTCCCCAAAATATGGGTAACCTCCCACAATGGTTAAATAAGCAAATGGGTGCCCCAACTCTATTTGGGGAACCCCATTGCACATGCTCTAATGCCACATCAATTTTATTTTGAGCTTAAGTTTCAATGTTTCATGTGTAATAGCAGAGTAAGCCTACAGCGAGACCAAGGCTGAACGGACCGTTATGACCAATCAAGTTAATTGCAAGAATCTTTGTTCAGGCACCATTATGTTTTCTATAAAATGGCCAAATGAGTACAATAAGAGCTTAATTTAACCAAAAAGAGCATTTGATGCATCAAGTAACTCATATTATCAGCAAAGCCATTTCCCTACATACATAATTGCTAAGTGAAAAAAATAGGTCCTTTGTTCTACTAAGCACTTGAGGAGTTGAGGCTAGA
Source organism: Bassia scoparia (assembly GCA_008642245.1). Taxonomy (NCBI): domain Eukaryota; kingdom Viridiplantae; phylum Streptophyta; class Magnoliopsida; order Caryophyllales; family Amaranthaceae; genus Bassia; species Bassia scoparia. The sequence goes on along the minus strand of SNQN01002833.1, from coordinate 58,224 downwards.
GGTGGAAGAGCTCAAAGAATTCAGGTAGACTCATTAGTCATTGCTCATCTTTAGGTTGAGCAGAGTTGCTTCAGCCTTCATCATAACAAACTATTCTTTAAAGCTTTAGGATTCATAATCTTAACCTTTTGCATTATTTAAGGATGATAAGTAGTTTGGTAGTAGAAATCATTTTCATAAACCATTACTAAAATATATTTTCTTCCATTTAAAAAATGAAACTTGCGCTTTGTTAAGATAAAAAAGGAGGGAAAGAGGAGCGTCAGGGTCGTTCRTGAGAATTTGGGGGCCCGGGGCGAATTGAAAAATAGGGCCCCTAAAACAAGTTTTTAAAAAAAGTTTATATTATTTTATACAACGTAAAAAGAGCATATAATTCTTTCCTTGTCACTAAATATGATTTCAATTAAAGATAATAATAACTATTCATACAATACTTTAAGTACGCAAAGATTATTTAAAATGTTGGTGAAAAATAAATTTATATAGTAGTACGAAGTAAAGAGACAAGTATATGTAATCGTAATCATTTCAATTTGTTAAAAATTATTGTGGAAAAAATAGATGTTAAGAACTCTTGTAGAAGGTAAAATAAGTAAATAACATATAAGTAGTATTTAAGAGGATTTAATGCGAAAACTAGAAAAAATAGTAAAAGGATTCTAGAAATTAGCTAATTTTGGACCAAGTAAAAACTACGAGTACAAAAATAAATTACCTTAGAATAAAATACTTGAGATATACTATACTTGAGATATACTGAAGAAAGGTAAACATGGATTCTATATTTTGTTTTTGGAAAAAAAAAAATATTAACAAGAATGTTTTTAGTAGGAATTCAATGTGGAAGGAGAAATAGAAAGAATGGTAACAAGATTTTAATTAATTGCAATTTTCCAAATAGAAGAAGAATGTGTAAAAAGAAATAAAATAAATTTAAAACAAAAATGTCAGTCATTGAAATCGAACCCATGTCACACTAAGAGAAGTAATTTACCAGCAGACTTTCATTGCCACTTTCATTGCCACTGAGCCAAGTTGATTTTCCTTGTCATTTTATGCATTGAATATTTATCTAAACATTTTTTCTTGGAGTCAGACTATGCATTTATAATCTTGGGCCCTAGGCGTGGGCCCTGCTGGCCCCAACCCAGGGCCGGGCCTGAGGAGCGTCGGGGATATTATGCCACATAAGCGCACATATAAGCGTGCAACGTTAACATACATTAACGAAATTTACAAAAAATGCTTTAAAGCATACTCGAACCCACAACTGGTAATAGGAAAAGTTAGAACTTACCGATGATCCATATTAATTTTCATGGGTTTTTCTCATTTATACCCCTAAAGTCTTGCGGTTTCTCACTTGTGCCCAATTTTTTTTCCTTTCTCACTCGCARCCCTCAAGTATGGGTTGTTTATTATAAATAACCATCACCCACTCTATTTGTTTACTACAATAACTTGACGTTAATTAATATACGAAGTATATTTTTTAGTTTCTAAGAATTGTCTTTAAAAAAAAAAAAAAGATTTTTCCTAATATATGATCGAAACCCCTCATCCCACTCTCCGTTTCCTCAACTTCTAAAACCCTAAAAATGTGGCAATCCTTGAAATCACTGATTTCTCACTCGCACCCCTCAAGTATGAATATTTGTAATGTAGGAAATGTAAACAAATATTCCCTAAGTGTTTCTATTTCTAATAGTTTGATATGAGTTACAACTTACAAGTAACAAATACTGTTTCTAAAAGGTAAAAAGATCCCTAAATTGTTACTCTTGTCCCACTAGTGGAAAGAAATTCAAATTTTGTTTCCAAACATAAATCAAAGGTAACGTGGACGGTGGATCATTACTATTTCTCTTATATACATCCTGTGTTCCTGTCCATTTCGTTTACGGAATTTATACCAAACTCCCCCTAAGGTATGCCTTCAAAACTTTTTTCTACTTTTTATAACTGTAAAGATGTGACATTAAACAACAATAGAGTGATAATAGATACTCCAAATTAGTTTCAATTTCCGAAGTGTCAAGAATCAGTCAGTCTTCAATGAAATAGAGCTAATACTAGTGTGGTTGAATTATAATGAAAGCCAGGATAATCAACCATTATGATTGGCGTTGATGGCATTACCAATTGAAAATTCACATAACAATTCGAATTATACACATGATATTCAAAACAATCATTATACGAAGTAGTATAATTAGAAACTTGTTAATTATATCAAAATAAACATAATTCGATAAGGAAGATGAAACGAATTAGACTAAATTACTAACCTTAGGGTTTCGGAATTGGGGGAAATCAAAGGAATTTCTTGACTTCCCAAATTACGCTTATTGGATTGAAGTACAATGAAGAGTAGAAGATACCAGATATGATGAAAGATTTTGCTGTTGAATTTTGTATGTTACTTGTATTTGATTTTCAGACTTCATTATTGGGATTTTAGCTTCTAACATTCCAGAGTTCTTGTCCTGTTTTCCCGCTAAAATTTGATGGTTCTTTGCTGTCACTACTCACTAGTAAATTAAATCAAGCTAACATTACAGGCTTACAGCCTAGGGCATGTTTATCCCAAATATTCAGTCCCACAATTCAGACTCTGTCACGTCAGTTTTTACCTACATTTTAACTATTCAGACTCATACAAGTTTTTCRACTTTATCCCAACGAGTCAATTCCAAACTCACTTAAAATATCTCCAAACATTTTTTAATCTATAAATTTATTAAAATATCTTGAAAGACTCATCGAACGTTTTTTAGGTGCGTCGCCAACACAAGGGTCATCCTCTATGCCAATCGTTGAAACCTGAAGGTAGAGTTGACTAAACTTGGCCCACCCCGCCAGCTCAGCCCGACTCGAAAATTGCGAGCAAGACTTTTTTTGGCCCGAATTCGAGCCCGACTCGATTTTTTTTTTTTTTTTGTGCGGGCTTTGGAAATCAAATTTCATACATTTTGGTTAAATTTTTGGCCCGACTCGAAAAGCCAGCCAAGTCTGCTCAAATATTCCGAGTTTTAGGCAAGTCTGATCACCCCGATTAAAGGGCCTTATTTTATATGCCAAGCCTGCCCCATTCCAGCCCGAACTAGGACCGGTCCGGCTCATGATCACCTCCACTCGAAGGTAAGATTAACAATTGAAGTGTAATTTTGGTTTTAATTTGTTGCACCACTTGCAACACAAGAGCCATCTCGTCTCTATCGCATCCCCGCCTTGTCTTAGTCGCGTCGCCACCTCGTCGATAGAACTCAGCCATCCCTTCTAGGCTTCTACCGATCGCTGAGGGAAAATTGTATAATTCAACCTAATTAATTTCTTTTGTTCATGTTCATGTCGCTTGATTGATTTTATTTTTTCAATTGTATGTTGTTATTTTGATTTAAGGTTAATAAATTAGGTTAAAATATAATTTAGATATATTTCCCCTCTAAGACTAAAATCGTTTTTTGATTCAATGAAATTAAATTCAAGTGTTATTTTTTTATTGTATCATGAAAAATGCTATTCAAGGTAGCGTTTTTAACCTGAAAATTGTTATCCTCGATAGCATCTTAAACATTGGTATTTTCTAAAATGCAAGTACACAACGCTATTTCAGACAACGTTTTTGATATGAGATGCAATTGAGATAACAGTTTTGCGCCAATTTTTTAAAAATAAAAATTTATTTACTCCCGGTATGTATATATTTTCTAATCCAACACAAATCTATAAATTTGAAACTAAATAACATTATTTTGGAAAAAAACTCACATTCATCATGGTATCCTGATCCTATTCAGATCAGTTAGTTTGTCTCTCATTCTCACCTTCCGACGCCTCATTTTCCACTATTTTCATCATCTTCCTCTTTCAACTCTTTTAATTTTCCTCACAATGATCTTCATTACATCATTTTCCTCATTTTTAACGTACCCCACAACATATTATTTCTCAGCTTCTCCATATTCAATGAACATGCAATAAACTAGTATGTTGCAAAAGATCAGAAAAAGTAACATTATAGTATGTAGGTGGCAAGTCTTCATTGGCTTTCATAGCCACTTACAATTAAACAAAAAGGAGAAAAAAAAACATATTTAGTGCATTTTAGTCGAGGATCACAATCCTTGTGCAGTTGAGGATTGAGAACAAACCTCATCATAATAGGATCCTCTTTTAATCCCCGACATTCATGAGGGTATATATCCTAATCGATCTTAGAGAGAGTGTGTCTATGAGGATTAATTTTCTCATGGATGCTCATGCTCTTTGTGATATGACAAGTGAGGTGGACATGAGTCATGCTTTTTGAAAGGGGCACAATCGCACAGGCGTAAAGCCATGACACTATAGAAGCCATACTAAAGTTACGTCGGATTTGAGTTGAGCCTTAAAAATAAGGCTTTAACGTACCTAGTCATGTGTTTATGTCGTGTCTTGTTCGCGATTTCAAATTTTTAGAGTTTCGATCTGTTTAAAATAGTGAACAATTAAATTACCCGTGCCCCTTTCTCTCCCTTCAAACCCTTTCTCCACCATCTCACACCTCCACTGCCATCCCTTCACCTCCATTGCCACTCTTTTCCTTCTTCGCCAAAGTATTAGGGAAATTTGTCAAAAATTACCTTTTAATTTAGTTTTATTTTTATTGTAAGAAAAGACATTTTTAATAATTTTATGTAGAAAAAGACCTAAATTTAAAATGGAAAAAATGCAAGGAGAGACCTTGAGTCTCTTTTCCGACATTGACTCCCCTTTTACTCCTATTAGCACTCTCCATTTCCCCAATTTCATTCAAACCTCTCTACCCCTCACCTTACAGCCCTAGCCATCGGTCCACCACCACCACCCTACAGGCCTACATGTCCACCCACCTTTATTTCCCATCAATTCACACCACCCTTAGCTACCCTTAGTTTCGAACCCCATCAATTCGCCACCCTACACACCACCCCCACACCCTAACCTCTAAACCCCTCCAATGCTCCACCCATACACAACTGGGCCATCCCAGCCCACACACCCATCAAATTACACCACCCTAATCTACAATCAAATACCTCAAATTTAAGTGGGTATTATTCTAATTTGTCCATCAATGGTGGATGAGATTTCAAAAGGTGGAGGAAATCCCAACAACAAAAAAAGCCCCTTAGTTGGGTACTGTTCAACAGTGCCGTGACATTTTTGCCATCTCCTCTTCCTCGTAATTACACAATGCCATGTAACCTTATCTCTTCCCGGCCCCTTCCTTCCCCTTCCAGCCATTTCACTCCTTTCCCGTGTTATGGTCTTCTCTCTCCTCCCCTTCTATTTTCCTTTCTTTTTTCCTCATTCGTTTCTTCCTCATTTTAATGGATTACACTCACCACCATTTTCGCTACCTTTTTCATTCGATTCTTTCTCCGATACACTCACTAGCATTTCAAAAGGTTGTTTTCATTTCGCAATTTTTGAATTGCGTCGGCGACTTTGGTGGGCGTTGGTGATGACCGCATGCAACCCAGGGGGCGCAAAAAGGAATCTTTGAGCGTGGTTGCGTGGTTGCTGCGTTGTGGTATTCTTCTTCTTCTTGTTAGGGCTTCAATTTTAATACCATTGTTAGGTCCAATTTGGTTTAATGTTTGAGAATGATTTTTGAAATCTGTGTTCTATTTTTTGGGTTTCAGTTAGGCGTTGCTTCTTTTAGTTGGATTTTGGGGTCAATTGAAATCGTAGGAATGCTCTAAAAATGAAACTGGGTGTTACTACTTAATTGTATATTGTTGAGTTTGGTGGGTTTTCAATTAAATGACTCTTTTATTAGAAAATTTGATTGTTTTTTGATCGGGGTTAGTTGAATTAATTTGGAGCATTCGATTCTGAATGAGGGGTGAGAATGCTGAGGGTGTTTTTGTTTGAATATTAGGTTGTTCGAGTTGTTTTTCTTGGTTTTGTTGAAGGTGGCTTTTAGGGTTTGGGGTGCGTGGTGGTGTTGGTGTTGGTGGTTTTGGATTTGCGATTTTGGGATAAGGTTTTTGGAGCGGTGGTAGTGGTTTTGGAGTAGGAGTGGTGGTTGTAGTGTTGGATGGTGAGGGTGGTGGAGTTGGGTATCTTGGTGTTGGTGTTCAAGGGAGCTTAACAAGTGCCATTGGTCATAGGACATAACACCAAGTGTTACCCTTATGTGTTTTTCTTTGTAATGGTTGTTTGCTATTATTGTCCAATTCTCCATTTTTTTACGAGGTAATCCACCATTTATCAGCTTTAATCTTATGAATTGTTGTTGCTTAATTTTCAAATCTCAGAGATTAATTGGTTCTTTTCATTTTTTTCAAACCATTTACCACTACTGCTTCTTGTCTTAGAGGAGAGAGAGAAGAGAGTGAGAAAATGGGGGAAATGGTGACGACGCTTCTGAAGAAAGCTTACTTCGCGTTGAGGGTTGTCCCACTTCGTTCGACAATGGCGGTGTTCCGGTGACCTCTCATGCTCGATTGTGGGTTTAGAATGAGGGGTGAGAAAGCTCCTAGGCAAGGTGGAAGTTAGGGGTTACATATACTTTGAATTTCCACTTCTATTCTGGTAAAATTTCACTACCTTTTCTTTTTTTGTTGAATCAAAGTTTATTCTTTTGATTTTTTAAATTGTTAGTAAGTGTTAAATCAGTTGAGATAAGTTATTACTCCGTATAATACATGCTATTGGAGACGTTTGTATTAAATTATTAGATCACAAACATGAACTTATGTGAATTTCTGCAAGGATGAGCTGACCAAGGATGATGTCAAGTTGTACGTTGTTGCATTGGAGAAGCCAGGTGACTCTTTCCCCAACGCAAGCAAGTGGTACGAGAGCGTTGAACAGAAGCTTGCCGCAAGCTAAGGTTTGATGTCATATTGAATTTGGGTTCTAAAGTTAGTATTATACCTTTTTTTAAAAAAAAATTCAAGTTGAATTATCCATGTTTGATGTTACCAAATTGTTTGGAAGCCTGATATCTGCAACGTTGCAGATTGACTGTCAGACATGATTAACGAGCATAAATAATAGATAATACACCCTTTACTCTTTGATTTGCAACTAATCATGGATTAGAAAACCATAATAGCTATGAGAAGTTCAAACCCTTGTACTCACAATTTCAATCTTGGCGTACATTTTATCCATCGTGCATTGAGAGAGGTGGACCTAACATTCCATGAGGAGCTTATTAACTATGAAAGGAGCATAAATCATATGCTTAATATGTCACATTTTAGAGATGTTTAGTTTTTATGTCTTCTTTCCTCTGTTTCAATGTTTGTTTAAATCTTGTTGTTGTTTGATATAATATTCTCAATGCTAATATGTAGAAGTAAAAGCTTCAGTTTGCATATATTAAGTGTCTTTGGGGTGTTGAGATAAGTTAATTGTTTGATGTATTTGTTTAAGCCAATAAAATTAGCTGTTCGTAACCTTATATTGCTTAATTTGCACGTTAAAGGGATTTTTCGATAGCGTGAAAAGACAATTACTTGTTTAACTTGTTTTATAGTTGCTACTTGGTGTTGTTTTTATATTTCTTAGATTGTTTGGCTTTTGAATGCTGGGGTTGAGCTGTTTTTTTTTTCAATTTTTCATGAAGACATGAGGTCTTCTTTTATAGTCTATTCGTGTGTCAGTGTGTGTGAAGAGGATAGATGGGAGTAGGATTGGGGGCGTAGGAGGGGAGGTGTTCCTGTGTCACATGGAAGTAGTTTGGGAGCTTTGGTACAAGAATTTGGTGTCTTTGAGGTGTTATACTTTTTCTGAGAAGGAAGAGATGGGTATTGAGGTTATTCTTTGTTTGATATGGGATCTTTCTTACTCTTGTAAATTGAAGATGTAATGTAACTTGATGATAAGCCTTTACCACGGTCTGTTATTAGGAGTTTTGCCTAATTAGACACTGTTTCACTTTGTTGATTTCAGGACATTGAAGAAAAGAGAGATGTAGATTTGCTTGTTTTCCCAGCTGATGCTTCTCTTTATGAAGATCCATATCATTCAAGGTAAAGAAAGGGATGCACCATTAATGAGAAATGAACCAGTCCATACACGTTTATATCCCTCGTTTTTAATTGGCATCATTGTCGGTATATGTAGAAAAATATGCAGCTGATCAGGAAGCATCTTTCCAAGGATTCTGTTGAATCTCATGCCAAACTTAGAAGGAGTGGAGCCAAATTTGACCTTCCTTTATTCTTAAGTATTATTTCCTCTGTTTCAAAGTTTATATAAATCTTGTTAATCTTGTTGTTTGATTTTATATGCTTAATTTTGCATATTTTAAGTGTTTGTTATATCCAGATGCTAATTTGGGGAGTAATCTTTGTCCTTTTGCCTATTAGYATTTTAGGAATTGATTTGCCTACTTATGTACTGCCATAAAGGGCATTTCGTTTCGTATCGTTGTTTTGTACTTTGTATACAATGAGTGCAATTAGTGCCATTAAGTGGCCGTCAATTCCTTCTCTTTTCCATGAACAATTGAGATTGGGAAATGAACATTYAATTTTGTATGAATTGAAACAATGGTACATGCTAATTATATGGTGAAGGAATTGTGTCCTCGGTCAATTGTGCAATTACTAAATATAAATTAGAATCAAATATAAAGATTAATTATGGAGATAAATGTTAGGTTATATAGTATCATATTTACTTGCTAGAGAATTTTTTGACTAGTAGGCCTATATGATTGGGCTACAACTAATATTAACTTAATCCTGAGGTCACACAATATGCACAAGATCGGACCTAGAATAGTAAAAGCCCAATGTAATATTAGGTTTAGGGTTTGATACATTCTAATAAGATAGATAAGAATAACTTATAGGTTTGTGTCAGAAGATGAGAAGGTTTAACTGTAATTGTTACAGAGAAATAAAACTCAAACCTAGAAAATATTCATACGCTTTTCTCCCTAAAGTAAGAGAGTGATACTGATCTTCTCTTCCGTACTAGCATACGTGGGATTCTGATCGACTGCTTGTGGACTAACTAGAGGAGAACAATTGAGCTCTACATCTCCAATCTGTTATAGTATGCTTGGGAATCACGCATCAAAGGTTGTAATTCTTACCTTATTATTTGATACTCATTAATTTATATGCATTGATCTTGATTAGATGCTAAAGAATGATTCTTGAATTCCGCTAAGTGCATCTAAAACCTACAGTGGTATCAGTTAGCCTTTGCATATTTTAATGTTGTTCATAATTTTGATGCAAAATTTATATTGTTTCATTCAATATAAAGGAGGTTTTGATATATGGATTAATTTGTACAATTAAATTCTGTATTTTAATTGATTGGAATTGAGTGTATATGAGTACATGTACACATATGGATGTGTATTTTTTATATATATTAAAAAAGGAAATTGAAAATTGGAAGCTGTTTTGCTCGACATGTCAGTCTTCGTAAGGATTGAAAGGGTCGAATTAACGCTCTCATATTCATCAATATCGTTTCAAGTTTTTTTTTTTATAAAATTGATTGAGGGGTTGATTTACTCGAAACTTGAATTGCAAATCTGAATTCCAATTCTTATTTTCGTTTGAAATCAAAGAGGTTGATTCGAATCATATAAACCCTAAGTTTTTCAATTCAATTTAATTGTTAAATGTCGAATTTGTTCAATTTGATTGATAATTCAAACGCCAAAATATGTTTTTGCTAATATTTGAGCAGATTTCTACACGAAAATTGCTGAAATTGATCGAAATAGTTCGAAAAACACCCAAAAATTTCAGTGAAACAGTTCAAAATTTTGGGTTCCTTATTCTTCGAAATTGTTCGAAAATTACCAATTTTTGTTCGAAATTGCTCTAAATTGTGTTTTGGGCTACGAATTGGGTGCGCTAATTACCTGAGTATGTGATGCAAGTTGTTGCTCGGCTGCTAATGTGTGACGTTGCGCAGTGGACCGCGTTGTTGTGGCTGCTAGAGTGGCGCGTGACGTCTAGTGGTGTCTCGCTGGGACTAGCGTGCATAGAGATGCTGCGTTAGGCGAGTGGTGCTTTCGGCGGTTGCGGGGGCTGGCTCGGGTGGCTGCTGCCTCGTGTCGTGGCTGCGCTGTTGGCTCTGTTGTTGTGTGGTACTTCAATTCCTCTGTTTCTTGCGTGAAACAGAGTGTTGAGACCCAATTTGATCGGTTTGCATCTGCTTGTTGGGCCTAGCTACGGCTGGGTTGGGTCTTAGGCCTTGACCAGCTTGGCTTTATTTAAAAAAAAAAATTATATATATAATATATTATTTTGAATAAATTCAATAATGCAAATTAATCAATTAATAATGATTAATTCATATATGTTTCTAATTGAATTAAAACAAAGGAAAGATTGATTATTTGAATCAGGATTTCATTTTTTATTTCAGTAAAAGTGTATAAATAAATCAATGGATGATTGATATTATTGTTTACTTAAATAAGATTCGTTTTGCGTATATTATTTAGTAAAGTGTATAAATCAATATTGATTGACATTTATTTTGTTTACTAAGATAATGTAATTGCATATTTTATTTATTGCATTTAATATTTTGAATATTTGCAAATGATTATGTGGATGTATAATATTTATACTATATTTGATATTGTAAAAGCATGAGATGATTAGTATGACCCAAATTAAGATAGAAAATACGATCTGCGCATCGTTAGTATTTTGTGTAATTTAAAATACGATCTGCGAATCGTTAAGTATTTTGTAATTTAAATTAATTTATTTAATTTCAATTAAGTAATTACTGGTCGGAGCATTAAGAATGGAGATTCGAACTTGCTTTAAGTCCAAGGTGAATCAAGGATGATGATCCCAGATAATCAAGATGGAGGCCTAAAGAAAATTAGTTTTTCTAGGCTTAAGGGTCAACTAGGATCACATTTAAATTTTTCGCATTTTATTTGTGCTTTAAATGCTTTTCTAAGTTTATGTATTGTTGATTGTTTATTTACGAGTTCACTTTAAAACCACATTAATATATTAGGTCCTAAAGAGAAATTGAGTTAATTGTCTTTCCAATATCAACACCTATGAATCCTTTTGATTAAGTGGTGGGTTTGCCAAAGCAAAGCATCATTTGAGTCCATGGGGATAGAACGGGTAATTTTCATGAAGGGAATTACAAGTTGTTTTGTTATGCTCAACTAAATCATCAAAGACAAAGTTTTGGATTTAGAGGCAAAGAGATAGGTTGAAACATAAGATGTTACTTGTCGCGACAAGGATTATAATTGTTATAATTAGTAAAAGAGTTTACTTACTAGATCAATTAACTTAAGGCAGGGCAAGTCGGCTTAGGTTCTTGTGAGGGATCTTGGAATCATTATTTCATACACAGGGACATCAAAATGAAATAATGTGAATAATCATTTATATTTTGATTGTTAGTTATTTTTTCTAACATAATATTAATTTCTTGGCAACTTTTCTAAATGTGAATCATGTTTCATAAACAACTATGATTTCTTCACTATGCATTCATTTTCTCGTTTGAGAAGAGAATTGAATTTGACAATTTTTTTATGGAGAAGAAATTTAAGAATTGTTCTTAGAAGAAGAAAAGATTTCTATATATCTTGGACACTCTCCACACCTATAGCCTCAAGCAATAAACTATCTTGACAACTTGGAGTTAGTCACTTGTCTAAAGGTTGTGTGCATGCACCACAATTTTTCAATGATGTTTGATGTAATTGATGCATATATATAAAACATAGTCATTTAGTTGAAAATGTTTCAACATCATGATTTGATTATGAAGACTTGAGACAAATATGACAAAACCTATAAAATGCGTTGATAGTTATCATAAAGATGAAAAATTTCAAGCAACTCGGGGAGGTAACCTTGCAATAGTGCTTGGGAAAAATTTAAACTGAATAGTTTCATTTTGGTGCGTAGGAGTATCTAGCTTTGGTTTTTCATGCAATTAGATTGCAACGAAAATACAAGTCCCGCCATTTTCATTTAAAGATAAGAAGAATCATTTTTAAAATGTCCTTTCAGCACTTATGTTATAGGAATTCGACATCTTATCTTGGGTATTGGATACCAGTTGAAGTTCTCACAAGAATATAAGAGGCATTTGGCAGGGAGATGGATTCACGGAAGTTGAGCATAAGAGGATTGGGCTTCAACAGTTGGTTCTTGCATTCCATTTTAACGCTAAGTTGTTCAATACTGAGAAGAGCTAGATAATTTATTATGCTAACTTACTAGTTACCAAATAAATACTTCTTATCATTGTGAATATTGGGATTCTAAGGATTATTCATGTTATAATAAGAACAAATTGTTGTTCGGGTGTATTGATAAATGAGATGTTTTATCCTAATTGCAAGTTATATCGATGGTTTTGTACATATCAGATTTATAAAACCACATTTATAACATAATGTATAAAGGCATCAAGAGGTTTCACTCCTACATAATCTCTAGCATTGTCTTAGAACATAATAGTTCAAAACGCATCCAAGCTCCATAAGTTGGACTTCTGACATCATTTGATTTCGAATCTTTTGATATGCGCGCATCATGTATGATGGAAAGATAAAATATTACCTTTTATAGGAAAAGGTGAAGAGCTATTGGGCTACTTGGTTCAATATATAATTGATATATATAGTAAAAATAAGTTAGTGCATGCTAGAGAGGTGGTTGTGGTGACTTCATTACTTTTTCCAAGAGATGTGTAAGTAGATATGGCTAGATCTATTTGATAGGCAAAAGTTGAGATTCTTTTTGAAAAGTAAATGTGATTCAAGATGAAGTTGAAAATCAATTTGGCAAGAGAGTTAGCCATTACGAATTTGATCAAGATGGTGTGAATGCTTAGGACAATGGTGTGTTGATTATATTTGGACACTCTACTAGGGAGCGTATATGATGAATGGCGCTTTCTAAAGGAGGAATCAAACTTTATTAGATATGGTGTTGATCATCAAGAGACTTTGCTGATCTTGTCAAAATATTTTTCTTCTAAAGAATAGTGCGTCTAAACTAAAATTACTTGTTACACTAAATACATCTTCGCAAGAAGCTATGGAGAAGACAACATATGGGATATGGGTAGGGAACGTCCCTAAAGTTGTCTTTTCTTACAGATTTGGGTTGCACATATTATGTAAAATGTTTAGGTTCATATAAGTTTTTTCTCCCTAAATTGGGAAACTGTTTCTATATGGTTGTCCAATAAAAACAAGAAGCTACTACTTCCACATCCAAACAGATGCAGGCAAAAGTGTTTTGTTCTAACAATGGTGTCTTTTGGAAGTCGAGATTAGAGCACAAATGGATGTGGTTCACACCATGTATGTAAAGACGGTACAACTAGATTGCAGTCAAGTTTTTCAGATGACGCAATCAACGCGTGAAAATTTTATCGTCATATTGTGAATATGATTCATGTAAAGTTTCACAACAGTTGTGAAGTGATTCCTTTGTTGCCATAGAGCTTCACATAGGTCTAGTAGCCTAGAACTTTGTCTAGAAAATACGTTGATTTCCCTATTGACTCAGAGTTTAGAATTTCTACTTTTAAAAATGATGAAGATGCTTAAATTCGTTCAAATACTCTTAACCATTAATGCTCATGTATTGATTATGAGTTTTGGAAATGGATTTTCAAAACCCACCTTTTAATTGGTTATTTGGAAGAAGTTGTGTACATGACACAATCACAAGGTTTTGATGGTCCTGAACATCGCTAGCTAAGGTAATGTAAGTTTCAAAAGTCTGTTTAGTGATTTGAAACAAGCATTACGGAGTTGAGATCATCCAATTTGATGAGGTATCAAATACAGTTTGGTCACTCATAGATGGAAAATAAGCATGAGTGTACAAGAAAACTAGTGGGAGCAGTGTGATCTTTTGTCTTGTATGTGGTGACATACTTCTCATTGGAAATGAAGCTCCTATGCTAAATCCTGTAAAGGATTGGCTTGGAAAATGTTTTCTATGAAAGACTTAGAAAATTTGAAAGTACAATTTAAAAGGATCAAAAAGGATGTTTGATCTGAGCTAAGGTAATTAATCGTGATATATGTCTTTAGCAGGTCTTAGCATAGGGTTACTAACGTATGCCACATGACAAGTCTCAAGGTCATCCTAGCTTAATAAGCTAGTATGATGAGTTTTTGATTTCTTGCTTCGCATCATAAGTATCAATCAGTATGTCATGGTTTGTACTACGCTTAAGTATTATATCATGCTTTTGAGTATGTGTAACATATTCGATACACTTGAATATACTAGTAAATAACATCCTGAAGGTACTTTCGAAGTATCAAGGAGTGGTTTTCGATATTTGAATATATGAAAAAGGGTCTGGTTGTTAATTGAATGCAAATTTCCTAAAGTGGTTGGAAAAAGATGATTTGATCACTAGTTTAGATGTGGAAGAGTGATTGAACTAATGGAGGTTCAATAGTATAGCGAAATTGTTGAGTTTATGATAAGAGTTGAAAAAATGTCGTTTCAATGTAAGTAACTTAACAAAGGAAAGTTTTGAGGGTTGTGAAGTTCAAGCGTGAGCTTATGGTGTCCATTTCCAATTAGTGTTGTTGAATGAACAACCTATATTATTTTGATAATATTGTCTGGTTATCTAGTTTAAGCAAAAGGAACGAATGGCACATTCTACATGAAAACATGTTCTTCAAATAATCCAGTCTTATTCGATGGTTAAGATCGATGATTAGGGAATGTAAGACTTGAAGTAGTCTGTATGGGTGAAAATGTTGCAATGTCCGTTGACTAAACCTTCCAAGCCAATAACATACAAGTCATGCTAAGGTTTTGGGATTAGACGCAATGAAAAATGTCTATGAATTTTTAGTAAGTTTTTTAGAATTCTGAAATATGTTTCATGATCAATGTAACTCTTGATCTATGTCTGTATGAAATGAAGGATTTCAAAAGTTTCAATTATTTAATCATGTGTTTAGTATTAAATGAAATGTCCAAAGTAATTTAACAATTCTATTAGTAGGCTTTTCATATACGATTTGATAGAATGGAAACCCTTATTAAGGTGAACAGAAAATTGGAATTACGTCTCGTTCCTGAGTTTGAGGGTCACTAAATTGGACATGGAATGACTTATTAAGAGACTAGTTCTGTAAGTTGATTTGCATAGCGCAGTGTTTCATTGGGACGTTAAGAAACATAATAGGATTGTTTAGTGGGCGCATTACATGGATATGTATGAGAATACATATTGGAGGACAACCTAACTTGAAATTCTTGAAAATTTGTTCCAGATTTTCATTATTGTTGTATTGTAAGTGAATTCCGTCTTGCGGTAGTATAACACCACTCTTCATTCAATGACTTGGATATCTTTACACTGTTAACCGCCGCGCGTTAAGGAGGTTATAAGGCAAGTAGTTAGGATTGCTAAAAGTTGAGTGGGTTTTTGGTTGTCGATGTGAATAGTTCCTCCTGTGTGATCAGAATTGGTGTCTTGGCTTGAGCAGTAAGAACTGAAAATGCATGGCCATGCTCAAATGGATTAAGGTGTTAATCGTTTGATGATTCGAACAGTTTCAAACTCGAAGTGTACAGAAAACAATTGTTGATTTGAAAACTAGTATGGATAAACATAGGAGTGTTAGTGCACTAGATATCAATTAGGGAGCATTACCGGAGACGTTAAAAGGGTGGTTATAACATTGCAGCAACTGCTTTTCGGACAAGTGAGGAGATTGAAGGATTATTGTGTCCCTCGGTCAATTGTGCAATTACTAAATATAAATTAGGATATTATTATGGAGATAAATGTTAGGTTATATTAGTAGTCATATTTTTACTTGCTAGAGAATTTTTATGACTAGTAGGCTATATGATTGGGCCTACAACTAATATTAACTTAATCTACTAGGTCACACAACATAGCACAAGATGGGACCTAGAATAGTAAAGCCCAATGTATATTAGGTTTAGGGTTTGATACATTCTAATAAGATAATAAGATAACTTATAGGTTTGTGTCAGAAGATGAGAAAAAGGTTTTACTGTAAGTTGTATCAGAGAAAAATAAAACTCAAACCCCTAGAAAATATTCATACGCTTTTCTCCCTAAAAGTAAGAGAGTGATACTGATCTCTCTTTCCGTACTAGCATACGTGGGATTCTGATCGACTGCTTATGGACTAACTAGAGGAGCACAATTGAGGCTCTACATCTCCAATCGTTATAGTATGCTTGGGAATCACGCATCCAAGGTTGTAATTCTAACCTTATTATTTGATACTCATTAATTATATGCATATGATCGATTGATTAGATGCTAAGAATATGACTTGAATTCCGCTAAGTGCATCTAAAACCCTACATATGGAACAATGATGTATATTTAGTCCTAATTTCATTATACAATAGGTCAGTAGACAATATTTTTATGGATTAGTCTCAATATAGATATGATCCAATTAATTTTGGACTAAAATTGCTCTAAAACCATAACCCAAGAGATCATGTAGCAAATTAGTCTTTTGTAATTACTAGTATTCAAAAAACCGCAACTGGCTAATTGATACTTAAAGTGGAACGCCGCGGTACCTGTGTGCAGAGCACACTAATTAAGAGAAAAAGAGTGCTAGAATAAAAGTCAAAAACCACCGGATTATGCCAATCAACACCAAAAAAAAAGGCTTAAGTCCTCACAAAGTTTATTTATTTATTTATTTAGGTCTCATACTACAATAATTACTTCCTTAAAAGGTCTTAACTTTTCCTTATAAAATAATAAGCTAATAATGAACGTACTCTAATGATGTTCATACACAACTATATAACAAGAGTTTGTCATAGTTTGATGAGAGGTTTTTTTAAAAAAATAATATAAACAAACTTCCAATCATTAAGTATGAAGTTAAATAAATTCGAAATCCCCATCCCTTGTTATTGAAATGCATCACGCACAAACACAACTTTCATCAGTTTTCATTGTAAGTTGTAAACATTATTATGATATTGTCGGGCTATGGATCTACCTGCACGTGTTTATTTTTTAACACTTTCTCAAAAATGACTCATATCAATGAAGTTACTAGTTGATCTTCTTTCCATATAGGTTCGGACTTGCGATTCACAACCATCAACAGTCATCCACACCACTCTATGAGACTATGATTAATAAAAAAACGATGTTTTACATCCATATCACTGTACTATATATTCTCCTCCGTTTTTTTTTTGGTGTTTCCGTAGCCCAAGTTTCGGAAGCTGGATAAAGTAGTTGATTGAGTTGGGAATAAAAGTAGGTCTGAGTAGAGTTGGGTAAAAGTTGAATAAGTTAGATAATGAGAGTATAAATGTGTTGATAGAATTTTATGGGAAATAGTAATTTTGGGTGAATAGATTGGGGTAAAATAATGAAAGTTGATTTTAGAAATGAGTAATTCTAATGTTAGAGTAAAATAAATAGGTAAAAGGTAAAAAAGTTATTTTTAGATTGGTTTGAAATATCTATTTGAAAACTGGCCCAAAGAAAACTGGAACATTTAAAAACAAACCGGAGGGAGTAATTAGTTAAGTACTTCCCTCCGTATCAGTTTAATTGCAACAATTATTTTTCACGTATCAGGAGGCGATTTAAGCGGGTATAATGATATTATTAATGAAAATATTTTAAGACAATCAAGAATGAGATTATACGATACTAATCCTAAAATTATTTCATATAATTTGTCCGTTACATCTTAAAATCGTTCTTTTGATAAGAGCGAAAAAATTGTTGTAGCTTAGACCGTTATAGAGGGAGTATGTATATGTAAGGCCGACATCATTGTCCTGCTAGCTAGTATATTATAGCTCAGACTTGACGCATCCAAACTCTTGCACATATATCAAACGAGTAGAGCTGTTAACGAGCTAATTCAAACGAGTAGGTTCTATTTTCTTTTACTCGTAATTTCTTTTTTGACAAGGAAATATATATAACTACTGATGATCGACAAATCATTGATATAAACCCCACTGAAAAGTGCACTTTTGGGTTTTCTTTTCTTTAATACTTTGAATAAAAATCAGGTACTGACGTAACAGTCTAATTGGTGTGCATATAGTCAAATTTTGACATCACAAACTCTTACGTACACCTGACAAAGTTGGTCATAATCCGAATATTTGATTCGCGGTCCGATCCGATTCGAAAAGATGAATGATAGAATGTTGGTCTAAATCTCGATGGATCAGATCCGATCGAATGTGATCTGAAACAAATTTGGTCGAGACTCATGCGACATCAGATCCGATCCGATCTAATCTTGAATAAGTTACCTAAATAGCCTAAGATATTAAATTTAAATTTTTACCCCATCGAATTCGGAAATTATACGAGTCCAGAAGACAATGATCTGAACGACATCCGAATCGGTCTGGCCGATCCGAACGCGATCCAATTCTAATTCAATTCGAAAATGGTCCTGATCCGATCCGATTGGCAAGTCTATCTCTTAACGAAATGAGAGGCAAAGAAGCTAACGTAACACCACACTAACACGAAATAGTCAGAGGTGTAACTATTATATTATTTGATTGAGATTGTTATCACAATCAAATAATATATATAGTGGGTCCCAGATGGTGTAAGAGGCAAATGTATTTTCAAAGTTGAAAGGAACATCTGGGCCCTAATGTAAAATATCAAAAACAATAAAAGGGTAACGAAGACGTCTTTGTAAAATTAAATCACGTCTATTTAGTAAATTTCAAATACATCTATGTTAATGTGATGGCATCTCTGTGTAAATTGTAATGCCGTATTTTCACAAGAAATAATTGGAAAAAACAAAAATGCCGCATCATGATTTAATCCAACCAATTTTGGATTGATTTAATCTCATCTCCTTCTTGCCAAAGTTGCCAACCACAAATATACAAGAGCATGTCAAAGCAGGGAATAAAAGTTGATTTGATTATTTAGATGTTCTTGGTCAGCATTTCCAACAATTATAATTAGATCGATTCTCATCTTCATACATGCATTTTTTTATACAAATAGATGAGAAAACAAATTACTTGTTGCTTTTTAAAAAAAATCAGAAGAGATATATTAAAGGATAATATACCTCATCCGTATTATAATTCTAAGTTTCTAACAACGATCGATTTAATCATAAATTGAAGAGAATAGAATTCAAATCGTGTACTGAGAATTAAAATACGGAGGGAGTACAAAAGGATTCAATCGCTCGCGTGCACTTGGAACTTAGATTTATATTGTAGTATAGGATTACAGGGTAGACACTTTAATCTATATAGTATCTGTGGTATGAGCAATTTGTCTTCTAGGTTCATAGATCTTTGTGAATACCAATAAATTAGTTGTTCAAAGAAGATTGGATGATCGTATTAAAAGATTTGAGATTCACAAAGTGCAAAAAAATCATAACTGCAGATACGCGCTTTTTTCTGTCTCAGTAACTTGCTCAAATAAAGATTAAAATTCTACCATATCTTCCGACAAGAGCATGATATTCTATGTGCTTCCACTTCAAAGTCTCATAAGTTATACAAAAATATCTTTAAATAAAAAATTATGTTCAACATTACATAAAAAAATGTGGATCATATGTGATCTTAATTGTGGAGCGGATTTAGAATAAGAGAGAATGCGAATACTCCAGCCGTGCTTCGATTTTTATAGTACTAGTTTTTATTTGCACGTGATACGATGCTGATACTTTATGACAAATTACAATTCATTAAAAAATATTAATATAGGTACGGGAGTATATTTTTAATGAAATCATGAAAATCGTGTTAAGAAATATTTGTATATGTAATTTAATAACTAATTAGCGAATATAATATTGTAAGTATTAATTTGTATAATGTTGATTTGAATTCAAAATATATTCCATAAAATATTGTTTTAGATTCAATTGTAACGATGTTTATTGATTTAAATTTTTTCATTAGTTAAAGATGATAATAGAAAATGTATTCTCTATTTTTTATTATGAAAAAGAGAATTTGTAATTGAAGCATAACAATTCATCCGCCTATATTATTTACACAAGGGTATTAATGTATTTTGAGGAACATTATTTATTAAGGGTATTAACGACTTTTGAAAGGGGACACCATCTTTCTCCCCCTTCCTTATGTAACTTAGATAGTTTAGAATCGGGTGAGAATTAGAAAAATGAATCTTTAATAAGAGAAGGGTTAAATAAATACAATTTTATGTGGGTTGGAAAGTTAATTTTGAGGAGTAATCTATAAGTATGATTAATAAGCTTTTATTAATATGATGTGCTTTAGCAAGTACCTCGCTTGGCAAGCTACAAGATTTCCTCTGCTGTAGGGTTGAGAGATGGGTGGGGAAGCTTCCGCCGTCAATGGCTACTTCGACGGGAGCTGACCTTGGATGAAGATTGACGTTGGCTTGGCACTTCAAGCTCCTCGATGTCCTTAGCATCTGCAAGAAGGAGAATAATTCCTTTCTGCGGATTATCTCCCCTCCGATGCCAAGTAAGTAAAGGAATGAGGAAAGTGATAAATGCAATTTAATGTAGAGAGAGTTAGAGAGATAAGGTTCTATACTTGCTTAAGTATGAATTCATGCTCTCAAAGTATGAAAAATTGTGTAATCAAAATGAAGCCTCTCAAGGGATATTTATAGCTTTTGCCTTTACCTTGAGTGCTTGAATGCGTGACACTTGTCCCCATCCTAAGCGTTGATTAATCTGTTTGCTGCTTAAGCGTTTTCAGTTACGATCTATTAAATCGATTTTTAACGGAATGAGGATCCACTGGTCTTTGACACGTGGCATTGTCCTTGGCCACATTGGACTCTCGTGATCCATTTTATGTCGAACACGTGGTTTTAGCGTGCCACATATTTGCCCCTCTAACGGTTCCAATACGCTTGTATTGGAAGGGTCTGATAGCAACTTCATGTCGGAAGCTAATTATGAGAGGTTCCTCGATTTTCGTGCCACTAGGAGTCTGTGAAGCCATCCTCGACAGATTCTTGTAGTCCAATTCATCGGTAGCTGCAGTTCTTTGGATGTAACATTGATTCTTGGATTTGTGTGTCTTGGGGAATGGGGAAGTGTATTAAGTATGGTGATTTGGAAAGTCTAACAACCACTATCCTAGCAATCTAAACCAATTCTCAGATAATTGGGATCTATCTGTGCTGTTTCTTTTGTGTTTGGGCTTGGTCTGCAGGCTCAAAGGTCAGAACCACTGGTTGCTTCCTTGGGCTCTGTGCGTTCCGCAGCTATCAGTGTCCAACTGCCTTAAACCCATTATTTTGGCTTTACATCCCATCTTCCTCGGCTCATGTGGATAATTATTCGAGATTTCCCACCAGACAACCTAAATTTTTTCTATAATATGGGTGGGTAGGGAGGAGAGAGAAAAATAAGTCGTTGAACAACTTTATCTCGCCAAATTTCTCTCTCTTCTCTCTCTAGAACCCTTCAGTTTGGCGAATTCTCTCTCTTCTTCGGTTGGAAGTGAAGCTTCGAGGTTGCGCAATTTCCAGGCTTCTCAGGTTCCTCTTCGACAGCCTTATTTCTTTCGACAATTAAACTCTTTGGTTCGTCAGTACAGTGAGGTATAGTTTATCTTCGATTTTTGAATTTTTCTCATTCTTTTTTTAAAAGTAATAACAATCGGCCTCGTCTTCGTCGTCAAAGCCCAAATAAGTCAGGATGTTGGTGGGCTTCCGAGGAGAGCCAGGCCAACATCTAACGCAGGATCTGTGAGGGACGGCTCCAGGGTTCTTTCGATTCCCCAATATCGTGCCCTTGCGAACCTTTCACTGAATTAAATCCCAACCATAATCCCATCTCTTGTGTAGGATTTTAATATGCAAGGTGAAAACATAAACAGCACTGGTTCTAGTCAGTAGTAAGTAGGCAAGATAGAATGGCGAAGGACCCTCTTCTTCGCAATGACGATGAGACAAATGACATTATTCCTGATTTTTTGACCTTGACGTTTCTTGACGGAGGACGTTTTGGTTGACCCTCTCAGCGGCTGTACCAGTACCTGCGAAGACTCCGCAGTTACCTCTACTCCCGAATCTCTTCAAGGTTTGCGAGGGCGATGGATTGGCTGAACTATAGCTCAAACAACGGAGGCTTACAGCATAGATGCTTGGAATTTAGGGGCAAGGCCTCGAGCTGATTAATTCCAACTAAGGGGGATCGCATCGGTTGATGCGCTTGAAGGCAACCTTCGCAATTTATAAAGATGTGGTGGATGCTTGGACTAAGGTGTGCCAGTCAGGAGATTTTTCCATCACGTCCCTTGCTGCCTTATGGAATAGGCTTTATCGCAACTACAAAACGCCCAACCTTAGTGAGTTGCACATTCTGGGATAACTCGCTTCACTTGCAATGCGAGAGGATACTCCCCCTTCCGTTCGCCGGTCTTCGTTTGCGATTGCAATCATTGAGTAATGAACAATAGTAGTGCCTCTAAGGCTGGTATCGGTTGGCAAACCGGGAAGGTTATATGGACTTGTCCTTCGACAAGTTAGGCCAAACACAATTCATGTTTGAGACAGAGACTTTTTCTACCAATTCGCGTCCGTCCAAGAGGGTGAAGCAAAGGTTCTGGCTGCTTAGACAAGGACTCCCAATTCCGGCTGAAGGTTACAGCGAATTGGGAATTCCCTTACTGATAAATGAGGGAGAATAAAAGGAAATTGAAGTATTCACCTCGAAGCTTGTTTATCCTAGAACGATTTTTGGAGCAAGTAAGAATCACATTCCTGAAATACTGGCATCTCATTCCTATTGAGTTCTCGTCAAGATAGGGACTTCCTGATGATAGTCTCCTTAATTAGTTGGCAACTAGGGAGAGAGAGGTAGCGTTCGCATTTCTGTTACGTTTTGATACTCCCACCATTGTATTCGTGTGTGTACTACGTACTTGTGTGTTCGGTTTCCATCGCAGCTGTTGGGGCTATACGACTGAGATTGCCTGATATCCAAAAAGGAGACTGGACAGAGGACTACGATGCCCTTGCTCGGGAGGCAAGGTACCTGCAGTCTTGAAGGAGAAAAACAAAGACCGTGATGTAAGTTACCACACTTAGTTTTTCCTTTTGTACTTTTGGAGGAAAGTTACGAACGGTACACCCAGTGGTGTTACGACTGGTTTTTAGCTCGGCACGGTTTCCTTTATTATCTTTCTTTTGCTGGCAGTTGCGTGGACCGAACCCTGCTGGAACGAGTGAGCTGTCGACTGTCAGTGCCTTTGGTTTAGCTCTGGTTTGGGGCTTCGCAGCTTTTACTGTTTGCAGAGTTGTCAATTGAGGGGAAGTTGCGACCCACCGTTACACATACAGTGTAGTTGGTCTTAAATAACTCGAATTTCGGCGGGGATTAATGAGATGGGTTGTCGCCGTAGATCAGCAGTTAGAAGGCAGGTTGCCATTTTCAGGTATGGGGGTTGCGAAGGTTCATCACTGGTATTTTGACCAGATGGGTGATCGTTATGCCACTGTCTCTTTGATGTATCTTTGTGTGTTGCGAATTTGGCAAACTGTGCAGGTGTAGAAGACTACTGAGGTGTAAACGTTCGCAACGTGTGCCCTCAAGGTTGTTGGGAGGGGTTGATCTGCGGTCGTACACTGTTTATGTTATCTAATGGAACTGGTCGTTCGCGTGTGAACTTCCTTTGATGTAAGCTTTGTGCAAAGTGGCAAACTGCAGTGTACACTGGAGGTGTACGTTGTTTTCGGCAATCCCGCTCAGAAGTTGTTGGAGGTATTGACGATCGTTACACTTTTAGATGGTTGTGTGTATTCTGTTCGGATTTTGTCCATTCGTCAATTGTCCTTTTACTTCTCTCCTTTTTCATTCGATTTATGTTTTTATGACTGAGCTAGGGGAAGGTGGAGGATCAGCATCTTTTAATGGTGTGTCGTTCGTCAACTCCTCTTCTCTGTTACTCTTGACAGGGTGGACATGTTTGTTGCGAACGTGTGTCCTTCAATCGCTCTTGTAAATTCTTGGATGGTCTCCAGTTTTACGTCGATCTTACTTTCCTGTCTTGGATTTGTTGGCGTATCCAGATGAATGGAGTAGTATGTTTGATGTATGTCACGTCACTGGTAATACATTACGACATACTCACCTTGACTTTCTCCGAGGGAGGTACTGTGCTACTTCGCTGAAGTTCCGATATTAACGCGTGTCAGTCATCTCTTACCTTCTTTACATTGTCTGTGAGATATGAGAGTAAAGAGCAATAACAAACGGTATTGGCTGAATAATTTATCATTGTGATTTTAGGGTGAGGGATTCCGGTTGTCCTAAGCCCTTCTTCCGAACGTAATCTTAGAACGAACCTCAAGCGACTGTGCGATGTACGGGCTGTTGGCAAAGATAACATGTACGAAGGAGTAGCTACCGACCAACGGAGCCTTGCTGAGCGTGGTGGAGGGTCGATGTCTGATGTCGACCCACCTGGCGGATGCAGTTGTGTCATGTAATACGCTTAGACGGATACCCACATTCCATATGAAAAGTATCTCAAAGATGATTTCCGATGACCATCGACATTGCTCGAACACAAGATGGTGGATGAAGAGAGGAGAAGTCATCCAAATTTGGCATACCCTTGATCACTTACCCTAATCATGATGACGCTTCTGTTCCGTTGTAGGTAGAAGATCTACCATATCGGTGAGGTATTACATGTCATCAAACACTACCAAAACGCAAAGGTAAATGAATGAAGAGATATTTGTATACCGGACTGCGATCGTACCCCCGGAGGGTGAGATCACATCTATGTAAGATTAATCGCCAACAGACTTTCATCGAAGCGAATGGAAATAGGTTCTATTAAAGGGAATGACCATTATGATACTTCGCCTTCGGTTCCAACAAATATCCCGTTAGACTTGGCGATTATACGCGGAACTGATCAGTAAACTCCTGAACGCTTCGTCCTTAAGTAGTATAGATGGTATGCAGAAGTGGGATTCGTGGGAACTCAAGGAAGTGTTAGATAAGTATATTCTGATCTTGGGCTAGAGCTGGCTAGTCAACGTCGACTAGGCTGTTTATTCCGCATAATATGCTGAATTCCAGCAAACCTTCTCCTCACACGTATATGTGGGAAGCGTCGAAGATATTGACTTTTCAAAAGTTAATATTGACGACGAAAACGTGGTCCTACCTTGGTCTCTTCCACCATTTCCAAGGGTTCCTCGCGTGCTGCCACTGCGGTAAGGATCTG